>LRSR01005195.1:0-66953 GCA_001579985.1 Hypsibius dujardini | reverse complement strand
CAAATAAATTTTGCATATTGGTTGTTTTAATTAAGTTCATACGGCGATAATAAAGACAAAATACGTGAAATTATTCAGTTTTGAGGGATGTTTAAACATTCAGATTTCAATCCCTTGACTTATTCACATGCATTTTATTTATTATATAAGTTTCATGTTTCGAAATTGACGGGGAAATATGAGGAGAAATTGCATTATACCTGGCTTCCGGTTTTCAACGTTTTCTAACTTCAATACACAGGAATCATGTGACATAGCTATAGCCTAGCCGGCGAACCAACTGACGGTAGGGTATTCTGGTTACAGAGACATAAGTACAGTATGTAGAATCGGCCAATTCCCCAAATATTTTACAGAAGTGTTTTACCTGACCCTTCAACTTATATTTACGAAATCTCTCAATCATCCACGTACCGATTGTGTCCTAAATTCTGTGACAGTTTCAGTTTGTCTTTCAGCTGTATGGCAAAAAGTAATATCTCAACCGTAAGACTTTGGCTCCGCCTAGTCCGTGTTTGTTCGTGTGCAGATCCTCAAATGCATGCTTCTACTTTGTGTAACAACAGTATTTTTTTGTTTTCAGCTCTTCAACCAAATTACCCTGGGTGAGTGTCCTTTCATCATTTCCTATCCGGAAAATCTCTGCGGTGCTCGTAAATTAAATCTGGTCATTAGCGATGTTGTTATCGATATCAAAAGTTATACGCTAATTTCTGAAAGTTAAGCAAAAAAATACTTATTCAAAAAATATAAAAAAGTATATGAAAAAAATATAAAACATGAAATGAATAAAACTTAAAAAATAATACTCGCAAAATAATTATGTATTTGGCCATATGCAACTTTTCTTATTGGATATAATTTTTTTAATGACCGGTTTTCATAAACGACATCTCACATAATGCATTTCTGACAATTTGAAAATTCTTACTCTTTCTGCCAATAATTAACGTTCTAGTTTGCGACTGGTTTTTCAACGTCGACTGCTCCCAATCCGGCCAGTTCGCCGACTACTCCAACCGTCGTCTCTACCAAGGCAAAGATGTTGTGCTCCTGGTGCGTAATATCTCAGATTAGTTGATAAAATTCTAATTATAAAAAACTTATCCCGACTCCAAATGGACTATTCGTAATTTATTTTCTTACTGCAGGACACTCCATGGTGGTTTGGCTCGCCGAACGGTGACCAGGCGGCACCGAAGTCATTATTCGGCTCGAATGATGTTAGCGAACTTTTTAACCCAGGCAATTAAATCGCTTAAATCCGCGGCTTTCATTGCACAAAATATGGCACTAACGATGCAGAAAAACTCTTCCAAAAGATTTGATACTGCGAGAGTTTCTTTCGAAAAATTACTCGTAACTCCTCACCCTGGTTCCCGAAAAGTATTTGGCTAACTCGTTGGGGCATTATTCAAATGCCACAATGCAAATCACTTCAAAATATTTTTTTATATAGACCTGCTGAAGTAACAAAAATAAACATTTATTTCGTAAATAAAGTCTGGCAAAATTGTTTTCGGCAATATTTCAAAGTGGGAAACACAGGAAGATTCCAGTTCCCTTCCTTTTCACTCTAAAAATGGTGATCTTTAGAGCCACATCAAATACAATCGTTTTGAAATTTTTCATTTCAAAGTTAATCTGAAGTTGATCGGCATCAGCCAAAAAATAGTCTGAAGCCAGTGGGCGGAGCTATAGACCAAAACTGGACAGCTTCGCTGGATTTATCGGTTCTTTTTGAAAGATACCCAGAGCTCCGCCCACTATTATCTCAAAACTATTGGGTTATGTCAATTGATTTGAAATTGAATTTGGAATAAAACAATGCCAAAATAATTGTTTTAAAGTGAGTACTAAAAACCACCGTTTTCACAGTGAAAATGAAGGAACATGGAATCTTCTTGTGTATTTCCAACTTTAAAATATCACCAAAAAACATTTTGTCTGATTTTATTGACAAAATAACTTTTGAATGCATCACTGAAGTAGGTCTATATAAAATAAATAGCTTGAAGTGTTTCTGATTTCGACATTTGAATAATATTAATGCCCCAATTAAGGGCAGTCGAGTCTAAATTGAATTCTGGATGCCACAGAGTGAAGACTGTTTATTTTGATATTTATCCTGAGTTCCATAATATAAGAATTGTTGCTGACGCAAGCTTTTGGGCCACACAATTACACAAATGAACGATTAGAAGAATGGGCCGAGCTCGTCCTACACGAAGTCATACATACTGTACCATAAAACATCTTGGTGTTTGCTGACATAGCTATACAAAATTGAATGGCACACTACACATAAACGGCTCTAGTTCTCCGCAGTATTCTGTGCGCTCAAAACAGAGCTTCGAATAAAGTTCTGAGTGAAACAGGAAGCAAGACTAATACGAATGAGCTGCTGTTGTGCTGGACCGTAGTAACGCCGGATAGTTGGGCGTTCCCAGCCCGGTCACCGGGTCCCATCCGACGGTGGCATTCCAGCCGGCAAACGGAACATATGGAGCAGATAGCCCCGTGAACGAGCCGTTAGCGAAGCAACCGTTGCTCCCACCGACGATGATGTCGGTCAGTCCGGCGTCTTGCCCAAGGCTGTAGAGCCAGGGATTGAGAAAACCCAGAACTGACAGGCCCCTGTTCAGTCGGTCGTTGTTAAGGAGTGCGATGATAGATGAGAATATCGGTGTCGCTACACTGAAACCGTTACAAACGGACTCATACAATTCCATTCAAAACAAATAGCGTTGGCCAAATAAACCTTGCTTAAAGTATTTGTTCAGTTGTTTTTTCACTATGTTCAGGTAGACTATTACGATTTTTCACTAATACGTAAGCCTTCTTAATTGAAACCAGCCTTCAGATAAGTTTTAAATTGAATTTACCATTTCAAAATGTCATTTACGTCTAGTATAATTACGCTGTTCTTCTTCTCCAAAAATATTACAAAGAACAATGTAAAGTATTATTTTGAAATATTGTAAACTATCTAGAAAAAAATTAAAAAGCACATGTTTTTATAAGCGATCTCTCGTCTGGAGGCGCATTACCTGGTGCCTGAAGCCCGAGAATCGCTGCCGTTGCTCACAATATAGAGAAACAAGGCCTGGGCGGACACATCCGGTGTGGCTCGTCCGTAGGGATCGAACAATCCCGCCTGTTTACTAGCGAGACCATCAAGGTAAGCAGCCACAGCGATTTGCTGATAGTCCGGTTGGGGAAACAAGTGAGAGAATCCGCCGCCACTAAAAAAGACCGCTTGCTCCGGAACGACTCCAAAAGTCCCTCCTACTGCAGTGACAAAGGGACAGGAGGCCGGGAAGGACGTCACGAAACGGGTCCGGTTCGTGCCGTCATTTGTCTGGCACCCGGCGCCTGGACCGTCGTCACTGGTTGCCGCGCACACGGACACACCTAAAACCGCTTATTTGGTTAAAAGGTTGTTCGGGAATGGGGTTGTGGACTATGGGTGAAGTTCGGTAACCCAAAATGCAGGTTCTTCTGTATCTCGTCGTTGGGCAGACAGACCAAAAGCTGCAAGGCAGAGAAATGGAGAGCAACAAATGCGGAGAGACAGCTGAAAAAATGGGACACGGTGTGACGCAGAAAGGGAAAGCTCAGGGAGACGGAGGGATGGTAAGTTGGGGAGCCGAGACAGGAAACTCGGACCGAACGAGTGATGGAGAGACGGAACCGGAAAGCAAAGTGACGAAAAGTTTGGGGATCGACAGTTGGGAAGACATGGATCGAATGAGTGATGACGAGACGGAGAGATAGAACCGGGGAGACGGAAAGACGGAACGTTGGGGGACCGAGAGGCGGGAAGACACGGACTGAACGAGTGATAGAGAGGCGGAGAGACAGAGGCGGAGAGGCAGAGCCGGTGAGCGGAGGGACGAAACGTTGGGGGGGGGGATTGAAAGTCAGAGTGATTGTGATATGAAGTTGGGGAGCAGAGAGGGAAACGGAAAGGCGGAGATTACAGGACCGGGAGGAATAGACAAGAAGACGGAACTCCCAGAGACGGACAGATTGGAAGACAGAGATGCGAAAAGACACAGAGATGGAGGGAGAGACGGGAAGCCAGGAAATGGATCTGCGGGCAATAAGAAATGAGATTGATGAGAAGCCTGGGAGACAGAAATTGTAAGATTGTCAGATAATGATATGCTACTGTAAGGTAATGAAGGAGGCTCTGGAACGGTGCTGACTAGCAAATCGCACAACCGGAACGTGAAAAATTAAAGGATGGACATAGCATAATAGAAATAAGGAGCGGGAAAGAGGTAATTTTGATACCCAGTCATCATACTGCACTATACACCTGAATTTTCGGAGGCAATTTCCAAACCAACGATCCTTACCACGTGCGCCCAACTGCGCAAACAAATTGCACGTCGAGCGAGCAAAGATTGCTGGCACGGACCACTCATCATCGCCATAGGATATGGACAGGGTTTGCGGCAGTTGATCATCCGGCAGGGCGAGCATGTAGTGCAGAAAGTCGAGGTAAGGTTCGTTGGTGTTGGTACCGCCGTTGGCCACATCAGGTATGGACTCGCCAAGTCCGCCTGTGGAATAGTACTCCACTGGCACCGGATATCCCAAGGACACGGCATATTGTACATCCAGGTCGGCTTCCAAATTGTCTGGACCGTTTCCTTGGTCGTTGCGGCCGCCGTTGATGGTAACCACGGAAAAGTTGGCCCCCGAAAACAAAAAACACAAGTGTACAAATCAGAATCAGGCACAGACAGACAGAAAGACAAACAAACAGACAAACAGACAGACATACAGACAGACACTCAAGAGACAGACAGTTTCGTTTTAATACCTTCAAGCTGGCCTTGCTACTCACCTGTTGCATACGGAGCGAATTCTTTCAGAAACGTCTCCAAGGCCCCAAACTGGGCCCACTGATCAAGGAAACCGGCTACTCCAAATCGGGAGCGCTTGTTCAATACTGCCGAATATAAGTTGTAATAGCCCAGATTGTAGAGGTGACGGATGCAGTCAGGTGTGACAGTCACGCTTTTCGGAAACAAAGTGGCGTTACACGAAGCAAAATCAAAAACTCCGCTTAATGTCTGCGAGACAGCGACCTTGGGCTTGCCGTCTGCCTTTCGGACAGGATCCCATTTAAAAGGCCCATGTTTCTCCACTCGAGTCCGACCGAAGCGGGTGGGCTTACATGATCATGTTGGATCATGTCGATGTGCGAGAGAAGTCCCCGTGGGATGGAGTAGCCCAGTGTGCGAATTCGTTCTTCTCCGTTGAGGGTGTTCCGGTATCGGTGGAATTTTGTGTGCAGGAGGGTTTCCGCTTGACCGACGGTCACGTTGAAGTGAATCCAATCACTGTCATGTATCATATCCGACGGAGAAATGCTGTTCTCCACCACCAGCCACCAGAGCACCTTGTCGATGGCAGCGTAGTTGAGAGTCGGACGGACAAACAAAGTATGCATACTCGATTGAGAGTAACCAATCAAACGAAGGCTTTGATTTACTAGCTTGTGAGAGGGGAACGATAGTCGTGGAATATACTGTAATTGTATACTTTAATTAAGGACGTGCAAACAGAAATCGGTTGTCAACATTTTTATTCAATGTGCTGACGAATAGGGTAAAACAAGGGTAATGAAAAAATTTCGTGGCTCTGTATTCACACTCTCACACTTTCTGCATAGCTGATCTATTTGGATTAGGTTGCCGTTTGTCGATGGGAACGGAGCAGCTCCTGATAATTTGGCGTTCCCAGCCTGGTCGCCGGGTCCCAACCGACGGTGGAGTTCCAACTGCCATACGGTACGACTGGGGTTTGCACCCCGGAAGCGGTGTCGTTCGCGTTGAAACCTGATGGTTTCGCCGTCAACCATGTCGGTCAAGCCGGCGTTCGCTCCGAGACTGTACATCCAGGGGTTGAGTAAGCTCAGCAAAGACTGTCCCTGGTTGAGGCGGTCGTTATTTAGGAGGGCAATAATGGACGCACCTGAACAACTATAATCAACAGCAAAACAGAGACACATTTAATTTTAAGCGTGACGCCAACGTTATAATTTAGATGCATGGTTAAAGTGTAACATGAAATGAGCTTTTGTGAGTGGCATAATAGCGCCGTTCCATGTGAAAAGTAAAGCACTGGATGATAGTACGGGAAGGACAAGCGGTATCAAACACCGTGATGCCAGTATAACGAAAAGCGGCATTCTAACAGTAACGGCTAATTCCTGATTAATGTGACGAGATGATGTCTGCCATCGAGCTGTTCCCAGCTCTAGAACTCGTTCCGTCTAGGACGTTTTAATACGTCTCACTCCGTCTCACCGTCCACTGAAGCAACAAAATCATTTACCGCACTTCGAGTTAATATTCCGGGGTATTCCTGTCGAACTTCCACTAGTCCATCCTTTCGTTAGGCCGCTTGACAGACCGCCAGTTCGTCGTTTACATATTGCCTCTGACCATCAATCCTAGCTTTAATATCCTAGCTTTCTGGTGGAATAGTCATCGATCAGTCTATCGATCTCTTCGACTAACTGAGAGCTGCCAGTGTGTCACCCATATGGTGGACGCTTCAACCCTTCGTTCAGACATCTAACGGTGCATCGGTCGGCCAGTGAGTTCCTCAATCCGACCGTCTGTCCGTCGTCTCTTGCTTCGGTTGCTCCCTTTGTTTTGCCATCCGTCCATCCTCCTCTCCGTCCCTTTCGTGTGCCAGTGCCACCACTGAATCTAAGTGTTTGCCACGCATACATTTTCCCTTTTGACCCTACGACCATGAGATTGGATGTCCGTCGCAGTCCTCTTATTTGGCAGTCGATCAGTAGGTTCATCACCGTTCCGTTCTAAGGGTCAGGCTTCCATGAGGTTCTCTGTTAACTCGACTTACGGCATCCGTCTCATATTCATCTCTGTCCGACCCCGTCAGAGCCCCGTCCGTGTTTTGTCGCTCACCCGTTCGTCACTCGTCCGTCCCCTTCCGTCACTCATTTACCTCAATTCGTTCTTCGTCCGTCCGCCCGTCTCTCCCTCCCTACCTCACTATGTCCGTCCGTCTGTTCGCTCCCCCCCCCACTTACTCCGTCCGTCCTCCGTCCGTCCCAGTTCCATCCTCAAGTCCATTTTAGTCCCCATGTCAAACCTAATTCTGCTTCGAGTTTTAGGTTTGATCGCTACAGGAACGGACTGGTTGACGGACTAATTTAAGCTCCTTTTTCTATATTTACCCGAAACAAGGGACATGCAGTCTTTGAGAGAAACCGTCACACTGTCATTCGACTACCAATATAGTTATATAGCTCGCATTTCATATCTAGTGCCAGTGACCCAACCCTCGGGGCCAGTAGAAGAAATAATAGTGCAGCGCCTGGGCGGACACATCGGGATAGGCTCGCCCGGACGGATCAATCAATCCTTTCTGCTTACTTCCTAGAATGTGAAGATACGCGCTGATGGAAGCTTCCTGATAGTTGTTTGATCACCTGTTTTGTAACTGCACAACCCTAAAATATGCAAAAGGCATCCAGTGATTGATTGCTTGGGTGGGGGGGGGGTTGGACGGGCAATCATACTAAAGCAGTCAATCAAAGGAAATACATCGCTAGAAAGTACACTGGTCTAAAAGCCCGTTGTAGATCGATCGCTTAACTCTTCGAAAAGTGTCGATAATTTCTAATTAATTAATGTTTTTAATGAGTGCGCTCTTTGGGCAGCGCTCGCGCTCGCGAGCGCACCATCTCTACCTGCAGTCGAATGGAAATGGAAACCGAAATGTCGATTCCATTGGAATCCACGGACCTAGGGGACCTGGGAGTGGAATTGGAAACCAAACAATCAGTCGCATTGTTTACTGTCGTTGTGCGCGGTGAATCATCATCCTCATCAGAGCAAGCAAGCCACGACAACTATCGAAGGTTCTTCCTCTGTCTGTTTCACACTACGTACGCGAGACACCCACATCACTTTTCCCCTCAAACTCAGCACTCTAAAATTTTGGCCTTTCATTCCCGCGTCGTCGTTCTCTCAAATGACTCAACAAGACCATTGTTTGTAGTACACCTACGTCCTACTTTTGCTGCTGTTTGGAGGAGGGGGCATCCTTATCAGGACGGCCCTGTGAAGGCTTCCATTTCTACCGTCAAAGTGTCCCTACGCAGCCTATCCATCGTTCGTCCGAGTAAAAGTAAAACACATTTCTTCCATTCTGTGTGGACACACGCGGGACGAGCGACGAACCACTTCCTCCTCCACACTTCCTTCCTGTACTAGCACATCTGATCTGATACCAAGCCCGATATTTACCGATACCTCCACGCATTGCATGGCCTTGTAGGTCGCAAATCCTCCTCCTCCTCAGTGTATTGCAAAATTAAATATCGGGTGAGACAATGGCTCTATCGGAAACGGATGTCAGCAAGCGGAAGGGTAAGTGAACCTGATGGCGCGTGGTACACGTGCTGGATATATGGGCCAATTTTTCTGTTTGATGCTCTTGCCAGTGCTGTTTTGATGGGTTTCTCCTCAGCTTAAAGTGCTAATTTAGAGCGTCATTTCAACGTCGAAAACGAAAAAAAAGTTGTCAAAAAAGAAATCGGGCTTTTCGTGAGAAAATCTCATGAATATTGAGCGAGAAAAGAGCAGTGGATGATGCTTCCTCTATCCGATCCTCCTAATGTTGTGTTTTTTTTGCTTACTTCCGTACAGATGCCTCGACGATCCGGCAACGACGGGCGAAAGTGACGTACTCGTACGAGCCGCAGCATGAGGATGAGCTGGCGCTGAAGGTGGGCGATGAGCTGATCATCTCGGGGGAAGACGAAGAAGGTTGGTGGTGGTGGTGGTAATGTTTTGGTACGGATTGAGAGGAAGCGTCAGCGTGACAGTTGCAAGTTTAACTGTAATTCTTTCTACGTCTACGTATCAGCCCGAGGGGAGGTTCTCATCGTGCGACATTCTATTTTTACATGTATGGGGACAAGCTGTCGGATAGGGAGGAACGTTTTGCGTACTAATAATTGTAGGGCAGTTTTAGTGCCGTTCGAGGGTGGTCAATGTGGCTTCGACTACTTTGGATTTTTGGCGGTAGATTGGTTGATTGTTTTGTTAATTGCTACATGGCAATTTAAAAATGTACCATTTAAATACCAGGCCACTAAAAACAAACACAAAACAAAATGCTAACTGAAAAATAATTGTTATTCAGTTAATTTTAATTTAATTAATACGCCTAGGGGTGCTTGCTCCGTATTGGAAGTGTTGCTACATAATACTATTCCAGCCAAAGCGCAAGACTACTTGTGTTTGGCGTTTTGGCCTAACTGTCCTAGCTGGCCCTGAAATTCTGTGCACTACTGGTCGTCTCCTACAGTAGTTCTCTAGTTAATAATCCTTTTGGACAGACACGTCGCTCATTCATTCGTAGTATACCTTCATGTAACTCAATCAATCGATCGTTGTGGAATTATTAACGTCCTGTTTCTCGGAACTTGGAAACGCGCGCGTACAGTTGATTGATTGATTGATCCCTTTATGCGTATAGTATACCTCGAAAATCACATTCCAAATCCGGTCGTAGTTTAGCCTCTGATTAGGGGTAACCAAAAGTTGGGCTCAGAGAAAGAGCAGTAAGCCGAGACATCGCTCGCTGGTTTGTGTTTCTACCAATTTGGCAGCGTGGTGTCGCGTTGTTGCAGGTGATTAGTAAAGCGAATCTCTGCCATAGATGTGGTGACACTGTTGCTGCTACTTGGTGTGATGAAACGTGGGTGTTTCTCGACTCAACTCGAGCGCATTAATTGAGCAGCAGCGTGTGTGTGTCTTGCATATTATTGCATCTGAAATGAATATACAGTATACAGTGTACATCATACACAATGTAGACGCTCAATTCCTGTGCCGCCATGTCGGAAGACAGACGAACGACCACTCTAGAGACTCGAGCTCTACCGGTGCCAATTTAAGGCACATCGAAGAGAGTAGACGTTCAAGCGCTCAGCACACCAAAAATCACACAAGCGAAGCTCTGAAGTTCCCTCTGTCTGCGATGATGATAACACAGACAGACAGATAGTAGTAATATATGGCCTACATTAGCATGCATTGCATTCTCTGTAAAAGACACTAAATGTATATACAAATGTATATGTTATGCTGTTGTGCCGCGTGAAGTTATATGTTGCTTTGAGGTGCAGGGATTTTACCGAAACAATTAGCTTCGATACAGAAGGCGAAGGAAAATAGAGCGGAGAATAGAGAACTTAACTACTTTTAGTTAAAAGTAGCTAACTGATTTAATTTTACCGTTTTTCCAACTGAAACCGTTACGTTTCTAAACGGTACCGTTCCAACTCTATACCGTTAACTAAATACTAAATACCTAATTACCGTTTAAATGTTGGTAACAAAGTCGTTGGGCTTTCAGTATGACTCTCGTACTTAAATTTTTTCAAAAGCTATAAAATTTTCAGTTAAGAAATTAGTTAATTTCTTTTAGTTAATTTCTTAAGTCTTAAGTTTTAATTCAGTTTAGTTTTGCCATCCTTGATCCCGGGAAAGGGTGCTGACGAAACTTAATTAGGCAAGATCCCCTTACGTACACATGATCACATATAATCGAGGGTGGTGACGTCGAGTACCATCTGACATGCCGTTTTTAGCCTTCTTCTGCGAAAGATAGACAGACAGAGACTGAGCGAGAAGAAGACACTGTTGTGCTTTCGTTTTTTGCCTCTCTCTCCTCCATTCAGCGACGATATGTTATTAAAACAGTATTAGTAAACCCTGATTTCAATTGCCTTCTTTTCGTCTTGTTTTTTAGGATGGTATCAAGCCACACTAAACGGCAAATCCGGCGTCTGTCCCAGTAATTTTGTTGATCTCCTGCCGGACGGTCCGCCACCCTCGGCATCATCCGCCGTTGAGGATTTGATCGGAATTATGGATAAGAAGGCGACGGCGGCTGAGGCCACCGCGGAGGAGCTGAAGAAGAAGCTGAGCAACAGTTTGAGCCGCGGGAAGGAGCTGGGCGACTCGTTGAAACGGCAGAGTGTCTTTGAACAGCCGGGTACCCCTGCTACAAGCGTGTCTGCGACGGCGGTGGTGACTCCGGAAAAGAAAATGCCGGAAGCTACAGGTGAAGAATAAAAAAACACGCAAAGCTGTTTTTGACGGTCGGCTGTTGTACGCATGACTGCAAATTAAAAGTGCTTCGCTTTTTGTGGGTTATTAATTAAGTTGTTTTAGTGTGTTGAGAGGGGCCGAAAATCGATTACACAGACGGTTGGACAGATGGGCTGTTGGCGAGAGACATGCTCGGACAAGTAGTCAGGCAGACCTACGTACAGTCAGGCAGTCAGACAGACAGACAGGTATCCATCCAAACAGATCAGACAGACCTGTTAGCAACGCACGGATAGGCAGACAAGGACAGGCAGACCGATAGGTAGATAGACAGACAGACAGACAGACAAGCAGACAGGCAGGCAGACAGAAAGGCAGACTGAAAGGCAGACTGGCATGCGTACTGGTAATTTACAAACAGATACACAATGTCTAACACAGAAATGTGAAAAAAGTAATAGTTTCCGATTTCTCGCTCACAGATGATGCGAAGTCGGAGATCACCGCGAAGAAAGTCAAAGGCGTCGGTCTGGGAAATATTTTTGCCGGTGGATTGCCCAGTAAAGCGTCCCTCCGGCCGACCGACACTAACGGTGATAAGGAAAAGGTACGCCGTCTATATAGCATTTCTGCTATCAATTGCCGTGGAAGTGCGGCGAGTGTCTATATCATTCATTAACTGCACACCGCCTCTCACAGTCATCATCATCCAAGTGCGAAAGATGTGTTTCATCATTTTATTTGAGCACACACACATACATTCACAATCTCGCTTTTTTATTAGCTTACTGGATCGGCAACAACGGAGAAGAAAGCGTCCGCGACAAACGAGGCCAGCGCGAAGAAAGACACTACCGGTATGCAGCGCGTGGCGGTGGCTGGTACTCGTCTCATGTTGATTTTTTCTCGACAATTTTAACACACAATCGGTGCCTTTGTGTTTGTAATAAGAGTGTGTCTTCAGTGTGCTGTTTTGCGGGGGTAGGTCTTGAATACGCCAAGGCGGATTACGATTATGTAGCGCTCAACGATGACGAGCTCTCCTTCAAAGTCGGCGACATCATCAGGATCATCGCGAAAGAGTGCGAGGATGAGGGCTGGTGGAGGGGAGAGTTGAACGGCCTCTCGGGAGTGTTCCCCGATAATTTCTGTTCTGTGATACCACTGAGTGAAGTGAGTCGGTTATTGTGAGAGCGGGATTTTTCCGACAAGGAGATAAACAGACAGACCTGTAGACAGACAGCGAGCCAGGCAGATTGATAGATGAAAAGACAGACAGACAGACAGACAGACAGACAGACAGACAGACAGACAGAGACCGGCAGACAGACCGGCAGACTGGCAGAGAGACCTTGAAAAATAGACGGACAGATAAACAGACTGACTGACTGACAGACAGATATAATACACACACGAAGCTAGAGACAGGACATTGCTGTAAGTTGTCTGTTGTTTTTAGGTCCCTGTTCCTAGACGTCCAATCAGAACACCTTCAGCCGACAAGGCCTCATCCCTGAAGAAGGACGACAAAAACGAAAAAGAAAACCACGATCGCACTTCCAAATTCCTGCCTCGAGAAAAGTCCTCAGAACGCCTCACCGCCGACGATAAGAAAGACAAAGTAGAAAAGACGACTGCCAAGAAGGACGACCCCCTGGCACACAATGATATCATACCGGAAAAGGCTGTCAGGAAAGACGACTCCACTGATAAAGTGGAAAAGTCCAGCCCAGCTGCACAGAAAAAGATTGATTCAGACACAAAGGCCAAACTGGAGAAATCGGTAACCAAGCCAGCAGTCTCTGCCGTGGAGAAGAAACCGGAGCGACCGGAGAAGCCGGTGCTGAAGCCGATTGTGGGGAAGAAGCCGGTCGGAGGAGCGGGTTCGCGGGAGAGCACTCCATCGGTCCATCCGGAGAAGCCAGAGCTCAAACCAGTTACCCCGTCAGCCACGGTGGATGCCAAGCCTAAATTGGATTCGGCAGGAAGCAGCAGTAGTAAACACACGGCGGATGAGTCACGGCCCCGTGGTGGTTCGTCCGGTACAACTCCCAGCGGGGTGCGATTAAGGCATGCCGAGTCGACAGAGTCCTCCAAGTCGGTGGTGGCGGCCATATCGTCCACAGAAAACGGTACGATTTGCGACATTAGGTCAATCTATGAGTCCGTTGGCGTTTCTACTTGTATGGTACAGTACATATATAACTGTCTCTTTTCTGTCTGCCTGTCAGTACATCTGCCTACCTGTCTGCGTGTATGTCTGCCTGTCTTTCTGTTGGCCTGTCTGATTTCCTGTCTGTTTCTTGGTCTGCTTGGGTTTGTCTGTTTGTTTGTCTGTCTACCCTTTGTATCCGTCTGTCTATGCGTCGACCTGTATATCTGTGTCTCTGTGTGTTTGTCTATTCTTTTTACTCTCATTTTCTCCGTTCCTTTGTCTACTTCTTTGTCTGCCAGTTTGTCTGCCTATTAGTCTTGTTTCTATCATTCATGATTTCTTCCTACCTGTTCGCAATTTTTTCCTACGATGTCTGTCGCGTATGACCATCTCTGGTAGAGTCCACTTGAAACATTCCACCACCCACTCCACACATCATCCATCCAAAGCCCAAACTAGCATAAACGTTGGCTAGTTTTGAAGTACCTTTTTCCTTCACACGCGTTACTCACACACCGAAAACCGTCTCAGCTCAGCTCCACCGGGCAAACAAAAATGCAGTTGTTCTTTCGTAACCTTGTACTCTGTCCCCCGTCATGCCATTCTCCATATAGACCGACTGCACTATACACTGTACCAATACACACAGACTCGAACCGTAAAATACTAGTATATATCTTTCTGAATATACACATACTATGGACGTTGTAACTTTTGTGGCCCTACTCACAATGTGTATATATCACATTTATTAATGGCCTGTTTTGTAGGCGGCGGCGTTGCCGTGGTCGGCTTCGACTCTGTCAACAGCAGCGAGAAGCTCATCCACCCGACCGCGTCCCGTGCCAAGGGACCCACCCGGCGACCGCCCTCGCAACTCTTCCGGCCTGCCAGCGATGTACGTATATGCACTGTTTGTACCACTGCACGGGCTCGTTTAGTGTCCTTTCAAGTCGGAACCCGGACCCCTGATGGTAGGGCCAGAGGGTGGGGCAAAGCGGCATAGTGTATTTTTTTCAAGATTGTACCCAACATTCAACCTATTGTTCTTGATTGTTTTGTTAACTTGTGGGGATGCGGGAGTACGATTTTCAAGGGATTTCACAAATTTTCAAAAACTCTTAATTTAAACAAATTGAAAATTGAAAACTGAAAATGCAAATTCAAAAAAAATTCATATTTTTTTCCAGTTTTTTTAGTTACTATCAGGGCCTCAACAAATCACAAATTTGATGGAAACACAAAGTTTTTGAAAGTGTGTTGAAATCCCTGGAGGGCTTCTGAAAGTCTGACTCCATAGACCCCCATAAGTTTCAAAATGATCGGGAACAGTAGGCCGAATTTTAAGTTCAATTTTTAAAGAAACAGCGTTTTGTCCGTTTGCCCACGCCCTGGCCCTACCATGAGGGGCCCTGGTTTCGACTTGTAAAGACTCTAAACGAGACCCTGACTGTCTGTACCAGTACCAGTTCACAGTGTATGGTTATATTGGGTGTTGTTTTTGTCATCGCACTGGAAGAGGCTAATACATAGTGCAGAGTGTTCGCGGCACTCGTCATGTGTTTATTTTTAAAACAGTTTTATGTCACACTGTCTGTATGTGGAGGTTTTTGCACTTGGTATGGAGAGCTCGATGGTTAGTTAACAATCTTGTGTTGCTGTTTTTGCAGGAAGGCGACGGCAGCTCTGTCTTCGGGACGAATGGGCTTGACGGTGAGGGTAAGGTGAACGGTGGGCACGAGGAAATTATGGCCAAGGACAAGGATGCTGCCAAGGCGGACAGCCGAAAGTCTACGCTAGATCGCGAAGGAGTCACCCGGAAGGACAGCTTTTTGAAGCAGCTAGGCAAGTGATACTTTCTGACTACATGTTGGTCTTTCGGTGATGATATTTGATGAGCTAGTAGTTGACGCTCCACTGCATGAACCTAAGATGAAGTTGCACATTCTGATGCGATTGAATGATTGTTCAGTTGTAGAACACCTTCATCTCGCTGTATATCGGCTGGCCTGCCTGTCTACCTTTCTGTCTGTTTGTGTGATTATCTGTCTGTCTGTCTGTCTGTCTGTCTGTCTGGGTGTTTGTGTTCTTTTCCTGTCTGTTCATCTGTGTCTGTCTGTCTGGTCAACGGTATAATGCAAGAGGAGAATAACGGATGTGGAAATTTGATAATCTTCCGTTTGCCGTTTTCAGATTCTGCATTAAGCCAGCCGAAATCGCCCACGTCCACAGCCCATCGCGCGCCCGATCTCATATCCTCCACCAGTCTGGAGGATGAGGTAAAAACGCTCAAGGCGGAAATCAAATCGCTGAAGGAGGACTTTGGCAGCCAAGTGAAAGAGCTCCGCGACGCGTTGAAAACGCAAGCCGACAAGATTGTCTCGCTGGAACGGGAGCTGGAGAAGATGAAAAAGGCGGACAAGTGATTGCATGCATATTGTTGAACTTTTTTCAAAACGCAGCGTTCCTTGAAAAGTGAAAGATTTTTTTAGTAGTCAAGTGTCAATTTTTCCCGTGGGTTTCTGCTTGCCTCCGGAAATAGGCGTGCGTGCGTGTTTCGTGAGGGAGTGTCCGTCATATGACGCTCCCAATTTGGTGTTGCTGTTGTCTTGATCGCCTCTATCCCATTGCCTTCTAGGTACATACTGTGTACTGTGAACGTAATTTTTGAAGCATGCAGCAACAAGTAGGCTTGAAGCCAAATCTTTATACTGCTGCCTGCGTGGTTGGTGTGCTGGTTGTTTTTTACTGTTCCATTTGTTTGACGCCCGGTTCTTCGCGATGCAACAAAGCCTGCCATGTTTCCTTTATCGGTCACCTTCAATAAAACCGACTCTGTTTAGGATTATGTGTCTCCTAATTTTGGTACGTGTAGTTCAAATAACACAGACGAAAGATATCAGATTGACTGAACCGAATAATGGAGCTCTATAGTATCACACCAAGAGGTTACACAATCCCCATGAAAGGAGACAGGAAAAACCGCTGGAACAAATTGAAAAACTCATAAATATATTATGGATGTAACAAAGTAAATTCTGCTCTAGGACTCTAAATTATGTAAGCAGCGCACGGTACCGCGATTAGATGATGGCGAAAACGAAAACTTAAATTATTCGAATCAAATTGATTTTGAGTAAACTATAAATACATTACTAAGCAGTTTTAGTTTAGTTTGTTAGTATCAGAAAGCTTTACTTTGTTTCAGTTAAATTAGTTCACAAATTTTGATTTTTAATAATCTTTCGCACTTAAATCTCTAGTAACTTAAACTTCAGTTTACAGTCCAAAATGTTAATTTAAACTACAGTTTTTCCAAACTTAAAAAAAATTAGAATTAGCAAATTAGTTGCTTAAGTTTCAGTTCAATTTTATTTTGTTTGTGTACAGTGCGTCCGGTAGTTTGGTTTTGCCACCACGAACCGCGACCCTTAGGCATTCGACGGTGAACGTAAGACGGCGCTATGGAGCGCAGCCCTCGTCGCATCCGAGCGGCTCTCAAACTCCCGCAGAAACCCCAACTTCCGCTTAACATTTCTTGGCAAACTCAGCTGTTCCATTCCATCTTTGCCTGGGTGTGTCATTGTATACGCAAGAACCGCGTCCGCCGAGAGATCCATTAACGTTGGGATCTCCACCGACCGCCGCCTACCGGCGAAGCCGTTCCGTAAAAAGCGAAGTATATGTTGGGAATTTCGACTCAACCGACCCGTTCGTTGGATTAAATTCTTCAAATTATCTGCCGCAGATAAAACATGCGCTTCCGCTTCGGGTGGAATGTCGTCGCGAATCAGCGACGGACAGGTCTCCAGGACGTCCTCCGGCCAGACCATTGTCCTACGAAAAGAGGCGCAGGTAAAAACATCTCCTAGGAATCTTCAATGATTGAAAAACCAGTGAAATATCAAGATTTATGATGACTTATACGTATAACTTATAATTTATGTGACATTTGTTTAATATCAGGAGGAAAATTCTAGAGCGCAACAATCTGAATTTAAACTGATGTATTACTACATTTAAATTAGGCTAATATATTAAACAGTTTAATTCAGTCGCCACAGAAAACAGCCTCGCGTTTTATATTTTTTCATTTATTAAACTTTATTCTAGAACTTTTTTGTCGTTGTTTTTTCATTTAAGTCCAAAAACGAATTGTGCAACGCTATTAAATACATCAATCATTTTAGTAAAACTATATTTTGTACAATAACTTTAAAGATCAGGAAAGAAAAAAATACCTCAATCATTTTAGTAAAACAAGTTTGAATAAACAGGTTTTTATGATGAGAAAGAGAACAACATGCAATCATTTTAGTAAAAATATTTTGTATAATATTTCGGTTAAGATCAGGAACAGACAAAATAAAGCTCAAATACAATTTATTCATAACCCCGTTGAATACATCAATCATGTTAGTAAAACTATTTTACTAAATAACTTTTGTAAGATCAGGACAATAAAAAATTCAGTTTCAATACTAGTAATTATTTAATAGCGTAATTGCGTCAATTTGTTGAGCGAATAATCTGTAGCACCGGTTTCTGTTAAATAAACTAGTTACAATGATGAATTAAAATACATAGTACAGTATGGTAGGGAGATATGATAATACCTATGAGTTTGGAGATAGAGGCTGTAAGTGTCAGTTAACGTGAGGAAGGCGTTCTTATCGACAGCGTAAAGGAGGGACATCGGCGAGAGGGTCGGACAACCGGCCTCCAGGAAGAGCCGCATAAAGTCCAGGTCGTTCTGATAGAGGGACAGGAAGTTGGCGACGACACTGTCGTGGATTTGCCAAGACCAGGCGTGGTCGCTCAGACAACGGAGGAGGTCTTTTTCCAGGTAAACGCTTCGGCTGCAATAAAAGAAGTACATAAAATTTATCAAGATAAATTTCAACTCTAATATAATTAAAATGAATAAATATAATATAATTTAAAGGAACAAATCTAATAAATAAATAATTTATATTTAATTCTATTTATTTTCATTTATTTATTCATATTTATTTATGAATTTATTTATAATTCCTAATGAGTAAATATAATATAATTTATTAAAATCAATTAAAATCACAAAATCAGGGCGACAAATTAGCATCTAAAAATCCCGGATTGTGTTTAATACGATGTTAATCTTTTGAAATATTTTGTTAACGAAATCGCACCCATAAGCCAATTGATTAAGCCAGAGGACCGGAAGGAACCGGTTGAAAATCGAAAAACCAGCCGTTGACGTCACTCAGTCAAATTATTGAATCGGAATTTCTCTACAGGCAAAAAACTAATCAATAAATCAATCAAGCACGAATCACAATGCAAACCCTATAGAACGAGAAAACCTCGATTTTCTTGTGTCCGCGACCTCGCACCGAGACTTGGATCACACTTACAAGAAAGTAGCGTCCAACAACGTCGCATCCTCGCTATAACCCAACGTCTCAGAGGGATCGAATCCGGCCGCCACGACCATCCTCATCACTTCCAACTCGCGATCCCGCAACACAATAAACGCCATCCGCGGAGCCAATTTCACACTGGCGCCGTGCTTCAATAGCAAATTCACCATCCCATAGTCCCGCAACGGTGTAGGATTGTACGTGAGCGACGCGGCCTTGGCCAGACACGAAAGGGGCGGCCGAGGTTCCTCATCACTTCCCCTTTCCTCCTGGACTAGCACATTCGGGTTGGCTTTCCCGTAGCTGAGCAGGCATTCCGCTTTGTGCAATTGCTTGTAAAGAACACAACGATATAAGGGAGTGTGACCAGTTTCGGGGTCGACTTGGTTGACTGCGGCATCGTGGTCGAGGAGGATCTTGAGGAGTAGCAGTTCGGTGGTCTCCGCGTAATCCGGATAAGAATCGCATAGTGCCAGCAGTAGATTGGTTGATTGCTCAATTTGCTTGATCGGAAGTTCAACTTTCCCGTCGTTGATATTAATCGCGTCTGAGGTTATGTCTAGTAAACGTATAACAATGTCCCGAATACTCTCCGGCTTAGCTTTCGACATTCTAGGCGAATGAAAGAGAAACGGAGAACAAACGAAGAATGACGAACGGCAAGGAATCATTCTAACCAGAATTATTTTGTGCCGTTGGGCATGCTATAAGAACTAGCATTTGGCTAACCATTCAAGACAGCTTCTACATCCACACTCTAATCAGTACATCGTAGGAAATATTGACAAACATTACTGGAAGTTATTTCGAGGCACTGTTCGAGTTTACTCTGTATACTTCACATCAATTGGATGCTTCGAATTTCTCAAATTCAGAAAAAGTATATGGGAAGATTTTGGGTTGCCAGATATTTTGATGCAAAATTCTTGGGAAATTAAACAGACGGACTAAAAAGAGATCTTGACGTTCATCCGACAACAATTTCAAGTTAAAACAAAATACGCGATAAGCCAAAAAGCGATACGCCATTCTATTACGTGATCTGGAAAAGTCTAGACGCACAAAAAGACGGGAGAAAATTGAATCGGTGGTATCAACCGAGGAGTAGAAAAGAGAAGAGTAACTCAATCGCGGTCCTTGTTGTCCTTCTCCGGCTTTTCTTTGGCGTCCATGATGCCTTCATTGCCGATGGAGAACATGGCTTCCGCCTCCGGCAGACACGGCGAGTCGTAAATTTTACAGATCCGATTCTCCCCCTTGCCTTTCCGCAGCGACAGCCGTGTGGTGGAGGCATGCGCGATAATGTTCCCGCCGATGGGCTTCTTGGTCTCTGCGAAGGCCATTGCGTCCACCGTGGCGACCACCTGGTTGGTGATGAGAACGGCCACACCGAATTCATCCGCAAGGCGCATCAGAAAGCGGAGGAAGCGGGCGAGGTGCATCTGCCGGGCACATAGCTCCCCGCGGCCGGAGTAGTCGGTACGATAGAGCGCGGTCGCAGAGTCCACGATAAGGAGGGCGAAGCGAGACTCTACCATCATGGCGGCGGCCTGGACCAGCAGCTGCATCTGGTGGTCTGTGTTGTAGGCGCGTGCATAGGCCACGTTGTCGAGGACGTCGTTGCCGTTGAGGCCGTAGCGCTCCGCAATGGACAGCAGACGTTCCGGGCTGCAAGAGATGAAGCATTATTTGCTGGCGAATGACAAAAATATTTCATACTTGACAAGGAAAAAACGTAAACTAGACTGTGTCTCAATCCGCCACCAAATAAAAGAACGGAAGACATAACACAGTCTACTAATGGTAAAAATAATAATTTCATACATTTTAAGAATCAAGATCATCCGAAAAATATAGATCTGATCTTTAAAACCAATAGCTTCATCCTGGCTAAACACTATTAATCAGTGAACTAAAGTAAATTTATTCTGCGTCATCCCTGTTAAAGAACGATAGCTCAAGACAAATACCGGTACGATAAAATTGAAACCAATAAAAAAACACAAACCCCATTGAGAGAATCGGGTCTTACCGGAAGGTTCCTTCCGTGTCGATGTACAGGCACTTGCCTTCGCCGCCCTACAACATACAAAACAAATTCGTTGACTTCACACATCGCAATTGTTGACAAAGGGGAATCGCGCGGCCTTGCTGAAATGCATACACCCATATCAATTGGCAACTGGCAGGTAACAGCCAGGGTATGGCACAACTGGGTCTTCCCCGAGCGGAACTCCCCAAACATTTCCGTAATGGAGCCGGTTTCGATGCCGCCCTGCAGCAGCTTGTCCAGCTCCTTAGATCCAGTGACGATTTGGATGATCTCGGAGCGCTTCGCGTGGAACTCTGTGGCCGTGCAGAATCCCATCGGCACCAGCTTCTGCGCCTCGAGGAAGATGCGTTCCGCCTTGGCCTCACCGATGCCTGAAAAAATGACGGTGTCAACTCTACCAAATCAAGCTTATGTCATGATTAAATTAAACCCGAAAGGGTTGCAAAACTGCACTTCACAGTTCACACAATAGCATCATTGTTCGTTCAGTGACCAAATCACGCCAATCTGAAAGGTTAAAATCCCCTTTCCGATTGGAAAAAAACAGTAAAATCTCCACTAATTTACCTTTCAAGGCTAGCAGGGCCTTCTTTGGGGCAAAAGCGATGGACTCGACGGTGCAGAATCCGTTGGCCTCCAGGCACTGACAGTCCTTGGCTGTGAGGTTAGCTAGTGAGCGCAGCTTCACCACCGGTTGAGTACGGCCGTCGTCTGCCTGCTCCGTATCCTGCTGTTCGGTCTCCTGCTCCTCTTCCACTTCCTTTTGCCGCGACATGGTGGTGAGATAATGTGAGTGGAAAGGTCCTCGAATACCTGAAAAAAGGAAAATACATACAGTCAGCAAGATCGTCAATCAGGCAATCAATCAGAGAATGGCACGTACCAGTCAATCAAGCCAATACAGCAATCAATTGACAAATTACATGTACAAATTACAAGTGACCAGTAATTCCGATTTTAAATAAAAATATCCTCAAAGGATATTTAGTGACTTTAATAAATAAAAGTTTGTTTCTAAATATCGATTTCAATTTCCGTGTCTTTAAATTAAATAAAAATGCATTTTATTTAGAATGAAAAGCCGATTTTAGATCCATTTAAAATATTTAAATACATGTATATTAAAACAACACTAAAGCAATTCAAAACCCAAGCTCAATCGGTGAATGCGTCACTTACACAACGTGAACAGATGTCAGATGAGGTATTTTTCAGCAATATAAACAATTTCGAAAGATGAATCAGTAGAAATCAGGTAGGAAAGGATCAGATTAAAAGTGGACAGGAAACAAACCACATCAACATAACAGAATACATAATAGAGGACGAGAGAATATATATAATCAAGTTGGAAAAATATTAGAAAGTGAAGGCTCACGTTGGGAATAACGGGAAGGGAAATGTTCAAGGCGGAAGAAAAAGTGGCGGTTGGAAAATCATAACAAAAATTCGCGGTCAATCAACTGATCGATCGAACAGGCGCATGGTAAAACCCAACTGCAGAAACTCAATCATTCACATCTAATTTCAAATGAAGCAACAAAGATTGCAGGACAAATGTCAGGACCACTTACTTTTCTCGACGTGGAATTGAATTGCCAGAGCTGGGATGAAATGAAATCGGTTGAGTCTGCAGGGCGTGAAAGTCGGGAGGAAAAAGGAGACAGAATGAATGGCAACAACCGGTGGCAGACTGATGAGAAATGAGTGGCAGTTGAAAATTTCGAAATTTCGCGTGCATCAAAAACGAAAATAAACCGTATAGCGGAACGGCCGCAACGTGCGGACAGTCGTTCCGCTCCGCTACCGCTCTGCCGTCAAAAGAACATAAAGGAACTGTTCCTCCCGTTCCGAACACGTTTGTTCCAGATAGATAAGACAGCTGTTCTTGTTTCTAGCTGGGGACCGGGGGACCCTGCATAAAGATAAAGCTTGCCCTCACAGAACGGGAACGGATGACGGACGCATCGACATCCTGTTCCTGCATCGTTCATCGCAGCGTGGTATCGTTCATCACATCGTCCCCTAGGTGGCGCATCAATAATAATAATAAGGACTGGATATATCGAGGATAAAAAAGCATAATGCATATGAATTTGTGTGAAATGGTAAAAGTACCTACTCGTACCGCATATGATTTTTTTACGAACAGGAATAACGAATGAACGTTCAGTAACTGGCTTGTGAGCTCTCTTCTTTAACTTCAGAATTCCAATAAACCTGGTTTTAGTCAATTTATTAGCGGATGTAGCTTTCTTATTATTGTTATGTATATTGTGTCTCCCAGCTCCTCTTTTCCACTGTAGTCGACCCTTCATCTTCAGTCTTGACTTTTGATGTTTTTTTCTTCGTTTCGGTCGCATTCCTTTCACTTGTGCAGTACAGTACCGTACTACCGTCCATCAACGTTCATCCATGATTCTCCCAATGGACACTGGCGATTCGCAGATAGCGAAATTTGACCGCTGTTACTCTGGCAATTATCGTCGTACTCTATATGTGGTCAATTATTTCGGTGGTCATCGAGATATCGATCGCTAATGGAGTGCACCATTCATGATAAATGTGAGCACGATCAACGTATTTTGAGTGAACTGACCTCCAATCCATTTCCTCTACGAGAAATTTGTTCTCTACGTCATCCTAATTTAGCGCTTCGGATCAGACTGCTGACTTTTTAGCTGATTATTATTACTTTGTTCCAAATCTTGCATTGGTGCGGAGGTAGAATTTGAGGGAATCCACTTCCGGCCTCTTATTGACTGACCACTGGCCTGCACCTCCTACGCACATGGCCCAAAGGCTTCGCTGAGTGGGTTAGAGCCAAAACCGTTCTTGCTAACAGAATGGCTCTAACTCCATCAGCCAAGCATTTTGGTCATGTGTGTAGTACTCTGCCCTCAAACTGGAGAGGAGAGACCATGAACATTAGGCCGGGCTTTGTCCATATGCGCCTTATCGCACCCCTGCCCTTTGTTACTGTAGTTTACCTCCCCCACCGGCCACCTCCAAGAGAGAGGGGGAAGAAGGAGAGAGGCAAAGTTTATTCAGGCAGAGAGAGCATGATTCAGACTTTCTGAGCAACGCAGACCAAGCCCAAGATAACTTTCGCCGCGACACTCAAGAGTGGTCATGAGGGTTCCTGCCTTTACGAACCCGAGCTTTTGAGTTGGAATTAACGCCGTTTCAAATCTAATTTACTCGAGAAAAAATCTGCGAAACACCATAATTTCCCTACAAACTATAAACAGAAAATTTGAATTTCATATTCCTTTTGAAATATAATTCTTTAATGAGCATTACACAGTTTGCGCAGAATTTTTCGTTGTTCGAGCAAAATGAATCGAAAACGCGCTTCATTAGGCACGATCCCAGTCTTACAGCGAAGCATACTTCATTTCATACTCGTTCTCTTTCTCTTCTCTCTCTTTCTCTCGCTCTCACGCCGCATTCCGCATTTATATCGGAAACTGGATTTGCCATTATTGTAATTTTAAAATGGATTCCTTGAATGGCATTTTATCTGATCCACCGCCGCCAGGAGGGAGCAGCAGCAGCAGCGAGGGAAATTTGGGCACGCTGCAGAATGTGGATTTACCGCTTTTACTGACGCTGCTGGTGCAGAACGGCACCATCTCTCCGAGTGAGCAGCAACAGGTTGCTCCTCCTCAGCAGCAGCAACAGCAGCAAGAGTCAAACGGTAGCAAGGCACGCCAGTGTCAGACGCTGCTCCAGATCATCTGCAGCAAAGGCATGCAGTCGATGGAGGGATTTTTGAAGATTGTCTCGCTGCTTCAGCAGCAGCAACATCATCAGTTAAATGGGGGAAGTCTGGGATATGTCAGTGGGGAAGTGACGTCCAGCAGCTCCAGCGATACAGGTCAGTTTTTTTGGCGAGAAGATAGCCGGTTGCGGTCAACTGATTTAATGTGGCTGGTCTCTTCATATGTTCGGTCGGTGGATTGATTGATGCAATGGGTCCACATACAGGTACATATGTGTTGATTGATTGGCTAATTGGTAAGGTCCATGTACAGTATTGTCCGCCTGAATGCGCGTCCGTCAATTTTCTGCTCGGTAAGCTGTTTGGGGTTTTTAAGCGTCCCATGGAATGACACAGTGATGGTCAGTTCTTCAGTTTGAGTCACAAGTTGTTTTGCTTGGTTAATTGTACTAGAACGCAATTTTCACTGCTTGTGGGAGGCCATGCATTGATTGATTGATTGGCGACTCCCTCATGTTGGGTCAGTTCATTGTTTTTGCTTGATATTTTTGCCTTTTGTGGGTAGAAGTACCATCCGGCTGCTCGCTCAATTCAGTTTATTCAGTTTGTGCATTATCGCTTTTTCGATACGAATAATCATGAAATGCGCTTCAAAATTTCCATATCGCCGGCATACCATCCGCAAAGTGATAGGTTGATTGATGTAATGACCATCTGGTTGACCCCCCCCCTTCCTGTACTTATACGTAATACTGAAAGCCAGCATGGTGTCCTGTATAAAGAATGTTTTTGGAAGCTATTTTGCCTCATCTCCGGACCATCTTTTGTTCGTATGGTTGCTGGCCGTTACTGGTACCAGGTACAGGCACTGCAATGGTCATCTCATCTGGCTCGGACCGCGGACCGGAATCTCTTGACAAGAATATGTGGCCGTGCTGCTGTAATTAATAACAGATAATTTCCTTCCTCGGATTCGCACTGATTTACCGCAGATGTTTTTCCCTCGTGCTTTGGATTATCATCATCATCTGTCGACTACTGCAGCTGCAGGATTGTCTATGGCAGACCTTTTGTTGTTTATATACCGAGATACCGATCATACCGGTACGATAAACCCTCTACTCTAATGTCGGGTGTAATTTACGGCCAATTCAGCTGTTTTTACCGCTCCTCATTACTTGAATCATCACACGGAAACTGCTGCAGCGAATGACAGCGAAGAAAATTTCTTGAATCGGATTCGGCGTCATTGAATTATGATGAGAGATTCTGGTCAAGAGACAGACACAGTCACAGACACCGACGGAACGGAAGAAGACAAGTTTTCAAGAAGCTAGTTTCCATCATCATCATTATCGTCGTCGTCGCCTACTACTACTACCTACTACTCGGGTAATTTATGCGACTCTTAATGCAGCGCAATGGGAGGTTACGTTACAGACGTCTCTGAGGCTTGCCTGCCTCTCCCTGTGAGCCTTTACCGGTTCTTGTCTGGATCGGCGATTGGGCGGACGACTGAGTGATGCGAGGCAAAAACGAAATTCGAATTTCCAATTGATCCGAAAGAGAAGAGAGGCCGCTTTGTGCGCTTTCACATTCACTGTCAGACACTTCTGCTTTTTTTCTGTTGCCGCGTCTGTCTGTGTTTGCTAGCCTGTTTCTGCCTGCCTGCGAAACCGCGCAGCAGAAAATATGATGGGATTGATCATGAGCTAGAAGCCTTCCGTGGTGCTTTTTAACTGGATTATTATTTTTTGCTGCCGCGGTGGTAGAGAGAGTTTGGGGTGGAGAATAATAAGGTAACACACACACAGACACAGACAACACACCGAGACACCGACCGAGATGACAGCTGTCCAAGTGGAATAACAAAGCCTGCGAACGATGGCTTTTCTTTTGCGTTGCTGCTGCTTTTTGTCGTGCGGTCTTGACGGGCTGACATCTTCGCGCGGAGTTTCAGTTTACTCTGTAATTTGGTCAACAGAAAAGTGTCACTTTCTGGCGTGGTTGTCGAGGATTCGGTGATAACTGGATTTATGTGGACTTTTTGATAAACGCTTTCAGGTGTGTGTGTTTGCCCGGTGTGCGCTCGGATTTGGATATCTATCACGGAGGTGTGATGAATTTTGTGGTCGGAAATGTTATCTTGACCAGTCGAGGCAGGTCGTTTCACCTTGTCCCACGTGAGTTTTATGGGTGCTGGTGTAACTAGAGTACTATAATTTTGGAACGTCTGTTAGATGTATTACGTTGCTGAATATCTATCTCTGTATCTGTTTGCCTGTTTGTTTGTCTATCTGCCTGTACGTCCGTTTGCCGGCTTGTATAACTGTCTGCCTGTTTGCCTGGCTGTATGTCTGCCTATTTATCTCTCAGTCTGCCTGTATGTCCAGGTGTCTGTTTGACGCCTTAGAATGTTTTGTTTGTCTTGCATATCCGTTTGTCTGTCTGTCTCACTGTCTGTCTGTCTGTCTGTCTGTCTTACTGTCTCTCTGTCTGTCTGTCTTACTGTCTCTCTGTCTCTCTGTCTGTCTGTCTGCCAGTTTATTGCCTCTTCTAGACACATGGCCGCAAGATAGCACTGGCCAAGTTAAAGCCAACTTTTTACTTAATGGCAGCAAAATAGTGCGGTCAAAGTGTGAGCCATTTTTTGCTACAGCGTACCACTGCTTTTCTCATCGGTTGATTTATTGATTAAATCTTCAGCCACAGAACGAAAACAAAATATAACAAGCGGACTTTTAATAACAGAAACTTTAGTAAAACCGATTTAGTTTCACCTGGAAGTTAATAATCGAATTGTTTAGAGATCATACAAATTTCTATCAAGAATATTTTGATTATCAATGAATAATTCGAGTACCGTTGTTGTTATTGATCACCGCCTGCAGATGTCCAGAGATTTCCTCGTGAAGTTCCTTGCACCATTCAGGAGTGACGATCTCGTTCTAGAGTTCCCGGACGTACGTACTCTTTAATTTCATCAACGCTCGAAATGTTGCGATGCTTCAACTGGTTCTTGATGATGCCCAAGATATTTTCGATTACTCAGTACTGACAGGTCCGGGCTTTTGGTAGACCAGGCAGGCGAAAATATCTCTTGCTCCAAATACTCCTGCATCATTTTGGCAACATGAAGGCTCGCATTGTTTTGATGGAATAATTTTTTCGGTTGTTAGCTTCCAAGTGAAACTAAATTTGTTTTACTAATGTTTTCTTATTAAATGTCCCCTTGTTGAATTTTGTGTTCGTTTTATGACTGAAGATTTAAGCAAGAAATCAAGCGATGAGAAAAGCAGTGGCACGCTGTGGCCAAAAGTGATTCAAACTTTGACCACCCTATTTTGCTGGCACTGAGTAAAAAGTTGGTTTTAACTTGGTTAGCGCTATCTTGTAGTCACTAGTGTATTTTGTGGTTGTCTTAAGGGTCTTTCCTTTTGCCTGATTGTGATTAGGGATCTGCGACGTCTCAGTCGCTCAGCGACACTGCACTTATGTTTTCCGATGTCAAGAGTCTGAGAGATGAGCATATTTCGTCCTAGTTGGCACGTTAATTCGCAGGCTCCGGTTATCAAGCAGCGGGAAGCAAATCATCGTTCGCCACGGGGATTCGGAACTTCGCCAAACACATACCACAACATCTGTCTGTCGACCGCTAAATCGTCGCACTTGGGTTCCCACGATTTCTGAACAACAGAGCGACCTGTCGCACACACAGCAGTGTCTCTCCAGGTCTTGAGGTCGCGCTTTCTGCAATGAGATTTTATTATTATTTATTTTGCTTAGTCTCCGTCGGCAACAGACGAACAAGGGGCCTGTTGCTTTCATGATCGCAGGCGCATGGAAGCCCCTGAACGACTGTTCGGAATCTGCTTACTAGTACATCTCATTTGCCTGGCATGTGTCTACCTGTATGGATCTTTGCCTGTCTGTCTGTGTCTCTATCTGTCTGCGTTTTTTCTCATTTTGTCTGTATATCTGTCTGCGTCTCGATTTGTCTGTTTGTCTGTCTGTCCCTCTACCTACCTGTATCTTTGTCTGTCAGTCTGTCGGCCTGTCTGTTTATCTGTATGAGTAACTTTTTGTCCGTTTGTCTGCCCGTCTTGCTGCCTAGTTTTCTCCTTCTAGACGGTCTTTGTTGCTAGTAAAGTGAATTCCTCGGCGACGAAAGCTCTGATTGACTTCAATTTCCAAACCGGTTTCCGGCAAGGTAATTCGATGAGATCTCTCTGTGTCTTGATGATGGTTGTGGCGATTATTTGCGATGGACTTTCCCGCTATTGATACTGTATGAACTTGTCGTTTTACCAGACTATTGTTCGTCTGTGATCAACGTGGAATGATGGATGGATCCGGGCAAAAGTAATGTGACGGAGAGACTGCCTGAATCGTGGCCATATTAAATCGTTCTTGCCTGAAACGCGCGTGTCAGTTTTATTCGTGTATTCATGGCGCAAAGTTTTCATAATTGCGACTAAGTATGGCTGTCGTGCCATTCATTCCGCCATACCAACGCGTCGCACTTCGCACCTCCGAGCGTCAGATTTTTTTCGCTGGTCATAAATATGTATGGTCAACAAACCAGCAACATTGTGGCACTTGAGGTCGGTCGGACTTATGAATACTAATTGCCGCCTGATTGTTAATTTTACTTTTAACCTCAATTGATGTTGCTGACTTCGATCGCTAAATGAATATACAAATTTTGTAATGATTACATGTGATTTCTGCCACATTGCAGGGTTTTGTGTTTCGTTGTCTACCTACTGTAGCTACAAGTCTACCTTTCTGTCTTTCTGTCTGTCGATCTGTCTGTTTATGTGGCTGTCGATCTGTCTGTGTGCCTGTCTGCGTGAATTTGCATCGATTCTACGATCCTGTTCAGGCTGCTGTTTGCGGTCAGAAACACTGCTTTGGATTACTTGGAGTGATGTCTGGATTAGGAGTTTGTATTGCCTGCCTGAACTGAATCTGTCAGCTTTGCGTGAGAGCACGGATTGAACGCGCTTATCCTGAAGTATCCACTATGTACTTTAAGTACCACAGCTCTGGCACTTTATATGCTCGCAATTGTAGCAGCTTAAAAACCATGCGCTTTGTTTTTTGCTCTCAAACCGTGTCATTCGATCGGATTAGGGCAGACGTGTGACCGGATCACGGGGAAGATCAATAACATTCATGTGGTCGCGATCAACAGGGCAACTGTTGGAAAAATTCACTTCTGGTGTATTACTATTGCTTTTCGACTCTATAGTGCGCTTGACCGGTCAGCTATAACTGCGAAAAAAAATCCGTTCTAGGCATTTGATATCGTTATTTTGTTGTGGCTCGAAATCCGATCCTAAGGCAGCATTTGAGTTTGATCACGTTTGATGGCATTTTAAAAGAGCCTGACGACCGTAGTGAACTTTTTTAGTGGTTAATAATACTGTGGTTGACTGCCAAGTGCTCTCATGTGAGACACGTTACCAGCACGTTTTGTTTTTTTGTGGTCATGATTGATGAGTTGGGCCTGTAGACGTAAGTTCAGACCCGTCCAATTACAGGCAGATGCACTATTAGACAGGCAGGCAGGTAGGCAGACAGCCAACCAGACAAGAAAGGAAAGCCAAGAGGCAGGAAGGCAGACAGATAGACAGATAAAAAAACGAACAGGCAGAGAGTCGGACAGACAAAAAGACAGATAGAGAGACAGACAGACAAACAAACTTGCATGAAGGTAGACAGGTAGAGAGTAAGACAACACAGTCAGTCAGACATTCAAATATTCTGACAGTCTCCACTCCGGAAGGGAAGATCAGTTAGGCCAACTTTTTTGAGTCGTTCGTTTTTGCCCTAATCTAATGTTGCAATACGTGTTGTTACAGTGACCGGAAGCAATCGCGAGGATCAACTCTCAAGTGGCTCGGGCGGCTCTAGCACCCAACAACAACAACAACACCATCACAACTCTTCCCCCTCGGCCGAATCTTCATCCATTATCAGTACCAACAGCAGTGTGAATCTCGACCGGCGTGGCAGCCAACTAGGAAACCTCACGACTGCCTTCGCTGCTGGTTGTAGTCAGCTTTCCAGCACCACTACCACCACTTCCTCTTCACTGCAGGAGGAGATTAGCAAAGCCATTGAGGAGAAGTTTGGCGCGGCGAACAGCTGCAACAATCTCACTGTCCGTCTGCCGCCGCTGCCGAGTGATCATCAGACAACAGATGGCTGTGCGGGTGCGGGTTCCTTCGGCGACCCCAAGTCGCAGATGCAGCTGCTTCCGCCCATTCCGGAATTCCGCATCCCCGGCGGATTTCCCATGAAATCACCCAAACTGTCCAACCGGTATTAATGGGTGTCGAGTTGATTGGCTGATTGGTCGAGTTTTCTCTTTTTCGAACGTTTTAGTTCTCGAAAAAATAATGTCTTACACTAGTTTAATTTTAGTTTAATATCATTTTTGAGAACTATGACGTCCGAAAAAGATGACGCCAACGATTTATTTAATTTTTGAGTTTGATAATTAAATTGTGACATTTCAAAAAGTGAATAATTTCGATTGATTGGTAATGCCTGTGTGCGGTTATATTTATTAATTTTATCTTGTATTTAATCATGTAATTTATTTATCGTAGTTAAAATTTTCTGATTTTTGCAGTTCTTTTAATGCGGAGTTTAAATAGATGTTCTTCTTTTCTTTTCATCTTCCGCAATGCCCGTCTGTTTTCACAGACGGGCACTTTTTTTATTTCACTTTTTATGTTGATTCTCGAAAGCGTTTTACGTACGTTTCTAGTTTATTCTATTTTTTTAATTTAATTCTAATTTAACTTTACATTTTGGAATGAACGGGGTATTTATGAAATTTCACAGTTTTTGAATAGACTGGATTCAAATTGTTTTTAATTTCCGATTAGCTGTTTTAATCGTTAAGATTTTTCATCATTATTTTTTATTTAATTTCAATTAATGTACGCTGATTTCTTGGATGTGATTTTAAAATTTACTAATTTTTAGTTTGATTTCGCTATATTTTAATTTTAAATTTTACGGAGTTTTCACAAATTGATTTTTTGTTTATAATTTTTCAAGACTCTAGTCTTATGGTTATCCGATTTTATTTCCGTTGGTCAAACCATGTTCATACTTATTTTAAAGCTGCATACTGTAAAAGCGATTGATTGATGCATTGACCGTTCGATTTGCCTAATTTAAGGGGATGAGTGTGTTTGACTGATAGTGATGGGCTAAATTAAAATTGATCTGAAATCATAACAACCTAACTCCATAGGTGATTCGAACGCGATGCAATGATCGCACTTAATTTTCTAATTGGCCATTTTTCATTATAAAGGAACGTCGACCTAAATTGCCACAACACCGCCGGCAGCAACGGCAGCAGTATGGTCTCCCAGCTACTGGCCCAGTCCATGTCCCTGCAAAACGGGAACAAAAGCTCAAATTATCTCAACGGCGGTGGCGGTTGTAGCAGCAGCACAGCCGGCGATCTGATCGATGGACCAGCGAGTGCAATGGGAGGAGGCGGAGTAGCTGTAAGTGAAGTCTAGCTTGAAACATGTCCCTGCTCCACTTGGCCGGTTTCTCTACTCCATTATTCCCAATGCGCTCGTCAAGAATGGGCGAGATTGGATGGATGGGGAGGGCTGTATCACTTTACCGCTCACTGGGAGCGAGGATCATGAGGCCCTCGTTTTGGGGCTTAATTCTCGTTGAGATCCGTAATAGCTTAATGGATAGGAGAGAGAAGCCACGCAAAAGTCCGGCCTGTCTTTGACGCCTTTTAGCTGCTCTTTCGACTGTCTGACTCTGTCTGCCTGTCTGCTTGTCTCTCAGTCTGTCTGTGCCTGCCATCTTGTCTGTCTGTGTTTGCATGCCTATTTGTCTGTCCCCTTGTCTGTATTTGCTGTCTGTTTGTCTGTCATCTTGCCTGTGTCTGCATGTCTGTCTGTGTATGTGTCTCAAGCCGAAGTCTTGGGAGTAAAAAACTGTCTTTATTTATAACGGTGCCCCCTCGTTTGGGAGCCCTGCTGCTTCGGAATATCATTGACTGACCCCAGGCGGCTGAACGGTGTTTCAGCTAAGCCGAAAGACCACGTGTGCTACCAAAAAGAAAGGTGCCGACCCCCTGAACACCGTTGGCGGCGTCGGTCATCGCGGGTTCTTATGGTGTAGTGGCTATCACGACCTGTTCAGTCATCACTTGGGCACCCTTTCGCGGGCGTTTTTCCGGGACTCGATCAGTGGCAATATTGTTCACGGCACCCCGAAGCCTGACACTTTCAATAAAGAGACACGCTCAGATGTGTTGATTTTTTTCCTTGTATTGTTTTTCGGGGCCAACACCGCTTTTGTTGGACTTTGTAATGGTTCAGGCGAACATGAACATGAAGGACGATTGGAGGTGGCTCGACGACCAGGAGACGTCCCAATTTCGGTGTTCAGCGTCCGGCTGAGTCTTCGGACTCGATTCGACGTACTCGGCAAGTCATGTCTCTGCCTCTCTACATGACTACTTGTCCATCTGCCGGCCTGTCTGTCTTATCTGTCTGTCTGGTCATTTTTTGTCTTTCTTTCATCGCCATTTTCTGCCTACCTCGTCCTCCTACCTGTTCGAGAGTCAACCCAGTCATACAATCTCAAACAGACAATCCAATTTGCAAATCCGTGTGACGGAAGTTCTGGCCGTCGCATCGTCATCAGGGAAGTCCCGAAACTAATTTCCCCACAACAAAACAAGACATGCAATATACCGGCTCTGCCAATTGAATTGCGGCGCTTGATGGATTGCTAATTCCCAGTCCCCGTCCCAACCATCGGACCATCCATCCCCAAGCGCCGCCCTGTGGCTCTTGCCTATCCCACTTTTCCGGACCGGACGTCCCCGGCTTGATGTTACGACTGTATAGGCTTCATTGTACTACACTCCCTCCCCCCGAGTGCTCCATGCTTAGTGGGTAGTGTGTGTATGCGTGTGTGATCTCTTATCTTTGCCAGGATCCTGGATGGAGAGGCAGGGGAAGAGGAAGGAATGGGGGCTTGTCAGTGTCGACTGTTTCAGACAGGAAGACAAGAAGAGCGTCAAATCGATGGCTCTTTCCCCGTTTGATTGCGTGTCTCTCCTGTTCCCGTTGGCTGCCTTCACTTTCCGGTCAAACGGTTAGGCAGCTGGTGCTGTCTCCCATCTATCCCCGTGCAGTACCACACGTACGGGGAAAGTTTTTCTAGATTGATTGCGCTCATTTGATCTCGTAAATGTTACGGCTAATCTCCTCCTCAATTTTTGTTTCATTAAATATAGCTATATAAGATGCGATGGGGAATCGATCTGAACGTCGGGATGATGGATTGATTGTGACTTTGTGATTTATCCATGTTGCTCTGTGGAGATTTTGGTTTTTTATTCTGAAGTGTTTGTGAGTTTTTGGAATGAGTTCTTCTGCCTACGGGACGTTGAAGAAGTCGCAGTCCGGCGTGACCAGTAGCGCCACCTATGCCGTGCCGCCGCTAACCAGCTGGCATGGCAGCCAGTTTCGACCGATGACTTACGCGCAGCCTGTGCTGTATGGGAATGTGAGGAGCCCGGTTTGCCCGGATTGTCCAGTGCACCAGTTGTCGTTTGGCGATTCGGATGATTCGGTGAGAGCTTCGTGTTGGAGTCAGCGACTGGTCTGACTGAATTCTCGAATGGCTTCCCCATTCGATGTCTGCCTGACTGTCAGTCCGTGTGCCTGCCAATCAGTCTGTCTGTCTCTCTGTTGGTCTGTCTGTCTATTGGTCGGTTTGTCTCTCTGCCTGCCTGCCTATCTGATCTGTTTATGTGTTTGTCTATGTCTGTTTATTCATTTTTATATTTGTCTATTTTTCTAGACGTCTGTCTATCTGTCGGTCTACCTGCTCCTTAGCATTTGTCGGTCTATCCTACAGAATATCCTACAGGATGTGTTTTGTTGAGCACAGGTTTTTTTCATTCCTCTTCACTCACGGCTTTTGTTGTCTTAACGTTTAACCTACTTTTTATCCAATTTCAAATTGACCCGACTTAACCATTTTTTTTAATAAAATTCGACGATCGATGGATCACGTTTCCGGTCGTCCTAACATTCGTAAAATTGCATGTCAAATCCCCCTAATAATTCACTCCTGCTGACCCTCTCTTTAGACTGGCAGACACATCTGCCGATATTTCCCTTGTTTCAACAATGATGATGTTTTTTTGTGAGCCGTTAACCAGTTTTGCGAAGAGAAAGTTTACTGATGGGAATGGGTCGTTCATATAGTCTTCCCTTCATTGGAGTAGTGTTTGCGCTTGGCAAGCGGTGATTACGCCTTCAGGCCGTGTTGGTGTTCTCTCAAAACACAGCGAGGGTCTTCTCACGCGACTAAGATGCCCGAAATATTGATTATACTTTGCTTGCTGGAGCTTTTATTTAAGTCAACTCTTTTTCATTTTCTTTTCTTTCGGCTCCGCGCTGCGAAGGATGGTTGTTTTGATAGGAAAGAGGGAGCTAATTTCCCCTCGATGATTAATTGATTTATTCAGTGTGAACGTTAATTTGTCGGGCGGCCTTCAGTGCGGTTGTCACAACTTGGCCTTTGTGTCTGTCGTTCTTCGCACCAACACTGAAGGCTCTTGCTGGCCAATCCATAAATTATCAGCAGTGTGGTCAATTTTTTGACAGTTCTAAAGAAATCGGTTATTGTAGGTGATGGTAGTCAGTCTCAATCTGGCCGACTGGTTGGAGTTGGCGAAATGGGAATAGCCTAAGCCGAGCAGTTCTCCGTGTCTGTCTATTCGTTTGCCTATTTGTCTATTTGTCTGTCTGTCTGTGTATTTAGTTGTCTGTATATGAATCATCTGTGTATCTGTTTATCTATCTGCCTATCTGTCTGTTTGCCTGCCTGGCTGCCTGCGTGTCTGTCAGTCTATACATCTTTCAGTCATCTGTCTATCGTTCTGTCTGTCTATGTGACTGCCTATCTATCTGTCGTATCTCCAAGTGCCTGCCTGCATATTTCAATTATCTATCAGTAGAATCTTTGTCATTGTTTGGAATCATTCAACTCCGACGCGGATTTGACCACCACGCAAATGCGCGCGCGCGAGGGTGTCGTCTTATTTACATGTCCGCTAAAGCGCGCCAAAAACAGCGCTCGTCTTGCCTGACAGTCTGTCACGTCATAAAATTGTGCGCCGGAGCCGTGGTTCTTCACCACGGTCGCTGAGCACACTCAAGGCGATCACGCTTTAATAATAGCATCATGTCGAGTCTTAGTGAAAAAATAAGCCGACAAAAAATTATGAAATTAAAAATTCACCTCTATATGGCGGCTTGTGAAATTATCCGATTGGAACACCACATGCGTTTTTGACTACCCACTGTCACACTGTGGATTGTACTTCCTTTCCCCTTGTCTGTCGTTTGTCTGTCTTTCTACCTGTCTGACTGTCTGTCTATCTGTTTCTGGCTGTCTGTCTCTTTGTCTCTCTGTCCGTCTGTCTGTCTGTCTATCTCCCTTTCTATGTGCGTGTCTGTCTGTCTGTCCGTCCGTCTGTCGTCTGTCTGTCTGTCTGTCTGTCTGTCTGTCTGTCTGTCTGTCTGTTACCTGATTCTGTTATCAGGACATCATTTTCTTTGTCTAAAGAATCCTGCACCCCTGCCTGTCTGATACTAACACACCAGGCAGACAGAAACTTGTGACTCATCGCCTGACCATTGTCCACACGATTCAGACTAAGACAATTGTCCCAGTTGTCTGCTAGTCTGTCTTGCGATGACCTCATCCGTTTGAACACGAATGGGCTTACTGCTAATTTTGCCGCGTCTCTTGATGTTACAGTAGCTCTTCCATCGCAGCTTTTCATTAGCCAGACATTACACGTCATCATAAGATTTAGTATATTTTTTTCCAGTGTCAGCTCTGGTGTTGGACATCTCTTGTGTCTTTCGAAGGGCGAGAGGGGCACGGATTACTGGCCTTTCGCATCCGATTAGATTCGTGTTTTTATGTTATTATCTTTTGAGTGTTTCTGTGTTTGTTTGTCTGTTTGATATTTGAGGGGTTTCGGTCAGTGGTGGTTTGTCTGTTTCTTGTCTGTCCTGTCTCTTTATCGGTTTTTTTATCACTTATCTTCTCCTCACGGCGTGTCTGCTTTTTTTGCTTGCGCGCGTTGCACAGCTTGACTTGGATTTGTTGCATCCGATCAACGACGAGAACCGTCAACCGTCAACACCTTGCCTGTCTGTGAGGCTTCGCCACCCCGGTGTGTGTGCATTGTGGTAACCGGATTAGTAATTCTCTTTACCGTTTTTTATGTGCTCTCATCTGGCCATGTGTGCGTGTCTATTCGTGGACGGACTTTCACCGTTGTGTGTCCGTCTGTGTGATTGATCGGAAAGAAATTATCTCTTCTTATTCTTCTTTTGGTGGCACTTGACTGCGCTGCTGTCTAGCTTCAGTGGTGCTTTCCTTGTTTCTGTGTAATCGTAATTTTTTCTGGGTCGACGTGCCTTTTTTTGTTGCTTGCCGTTGCCACGTCGGATTTATTTGCAATTTACATTTGTTTGTTTCGGATTTTCGAGTGCGCAATTGTGTGAGGGGGAAAATTGGATTATTTTGTCGGACGCTCGAAGAGATGCGTGTGAAACGGAATGTATGTACGAGTGTCTTACCGGTCGGTACAGCGAGATCGCGGGAGTTGGGGAAGGGGTCCAGGCCTTTATAGAACTGTCTGTCTGCTGAATTTTTAAATGTTTTGTTTGCTGTAATTGTGGTTGTTTTTTCAGAACGAAGACCCGAATCCGCAGTATGACTTTCATGAAGTCATCCTTGGCAAGGTAGGAAGGATAAACTGGCAGATCGACGGGCAGACAAAATAGATGGACTCAGACAGACAGACAGACAGACAGACAGACAGATAGACAGATAGAGAAGTAATCTATGGTTGAATTCAAAGCTTATTAGGTTAGACGAGACTTTCTTTCATTCCATCATGTCTAATCGTATTTATTGTGTTTGCAGCTTCCGCCGTACGGGTTTGGGATTGCGGTCAGCGGCGGTCGGGATAACCCACATTTCGAGAATGGCGATCCATCGATCGCCGTGTCGGACGTCCTGAAGGCCGGCCCGGCGGAAGGACGTCTTTTGTAAGTCACAGATGGACTCCAAAGTGCCCCCTTCATCCCGTAACTAAGGGAGTGGATTGACCACAACCACCACCACAACAGTCCAATTTGCCTAATTAAATCACTTAGCACACGGCTTTTGAGTTGAGCCTTTTGTTTTGCTTGCAGCATTAATGACATCATTGTCAGCGTCAACGGAACCAACCTGGAGAACGTCAGCTATTCATATGCTATCGCAATTTTGAAGGTAGACTTTATTTGAATTTGCTCCCACTATTTGATTGATACTAAATCAGAAATAAATGGTGCTGCTTTTGATTATACTTTTCTTTTAGTAAGTTTTTCGGGAGATTTACTCTCCATCCTGTAAGATTCGCTTCTAAATCTTTATGTGAAGAATATTTCTCATTCATTATGATGTTAGTTTGAAAATGTTTTCAATCAACGTATGCCGTCGATATTTATAACGAGGATTAGTATGCAAATGCGCAAGGTTTAATTTTAGAAATTTGTTTTTGTGATGCTGGAATACACGATGTTTTGATTATATTTGAGGTGTATATACGTTTTCATTGTGTTTCTTTGAAGTATTCAATTCATTCTTTAATATTATGTGTAATTTTAATTTATTTTTCTCTGTCGATTATTATGGACGTCAGGGCAAGGATATATTTTCCTCAGCCCTTAATTTTCTTCAATTAACTGTGCAATAATAAATAACCTGCTCCACTTCCCTCACAATTTTATTACTGCACAGCTTTACTATTAGCGTTATTTCATTAAATAAATTATTATTGCCACGTGGGAAGCGCTCGGCCGAACGAACGCCCGAAGACGTTCTTTTGCTGCCCCCTTGTTGACTTGATTAATTTCATTTCCATAACAATACCTCACATTTCGCCCATTCAACCGCGCATTCCGATTTCGATTTCAACAAGAGCTAATTCAGTGCTGGTTTTTTGTTTATCTTTTTGCCAATAGGATTCGCCCAGCAGCGTCAATCTGCTCATCAAGCGTCGGGCACCACTGCAGGCCCCAATGACGCCGAGCAATCGCTACGCTGCGACTACCTACACGGTCAACCTGCCGAAAACGCCGGCCAACGGCAAGAAGAAGGACGACTTCAGCGGACTGGTCTTGGGATGCATTCTTTACGTGAAAGAAATCAACAACCGGGCCCTGTCGGAGGTGCATGGAATTCAGATTGGCGATACGGTGCTCAAGATTGGGCCGTGTCCGGTGGACCATTTAGCTTTCCCGGAGGTATGGGGAAGGCCTTCTTTGTCTGTCTGTCTGTCTGTCTGTCTTTCTGTCTGCTTGTCTGTCTGTTTGTCTGCTCGTCTAGACTTTCTGTCTGTGTGTCTGTCTGTATCTGTCTGTCTGTTTGTATGATTGTCTGGACTTTCTTTCTGTCTGTCGGCCTGCCTAGTTATCTTTGTCAATATTCGTCTGTCTCCCAGTCTGTTTGTCTGTGTTGAGTTTCGTTCATTCTTCTCCTGTCTATCTGGTCGTTTCTGTGTCTGACGTTATTCATAAATCTTTCCCCGTTATTCAGGTAAAGAAGGTTCTCGAGAAGCGCCCCAAAGATCGCCAGTCCATGGTCTTTCAGCGTCCCCGCGGCACCCGGTCCGCCGTGGCCCATGCCGCTGTGCCGTTTCAACCCTCTAACCCGGGCACGCCTTCTGTCAGTCAGCACCGCCGACAGAGCAGCCAAAACGTCTACACCGAGCTGCCCACCAAGACGGACAATCACAGCAGCAATCACGCCCGCCAGAAGTCGGCCGACTCCACCGATGGACGGCTCGTCAATCCGCCCAACCGGTATTGCGAGAGTAGCAATTTACGCACACAGTAATTGATTGATGTCATCTCTGGTTTTGTGTTTCTGACAGCTGTTTGATTTTTGTAGAGCATGTGAACGCGTTAACCATGCCGTTCGGTCAGCTTCGATGAATCTCAGTGTCAGCAAGTCGGAAGTGGCCTCGCCGCTGGTGCAGCGGATTTCCGCACCGATTCTGCCCCAGAAGGTTCAGGGAGGTGATGGCCTTCACAATGGGCATCGCGGGGAGAATGGGATGGTGAATCCCATGCCGCCACCGACGAACTCACGATCACGTACGTGTCTGGGAACAGACGTACACTCACTCAGAAGGGCAGGCAGACAGACACACAGACAGACAGACATCTGCCGGCAGATAAAAACAATAGGCAGGCAGGCAGGCATAAAAGTCACAGACACGATAGACTGACATACGGAGTTAGATAAATAGACAGACAAGTTTCCACTAAGACAGGCAGGCTCATATCGTTATTCGCACCTTGACTGTCACCGATAGACGAAGCCGAAAACTGTCAGGACGCCATTTCCTTATCCTCTGACTGGCGCTTCCCCGATCCCCGTTACGTGGCTTTTCGAAAAGATGGCAGCGTCGGACTGCGCCTGACTGGCGGCAACGAGGCTGGTATTTTTGTGGCCGCATCACAAGCCGGTAGCCCGGCTGCCTTGGCCGGTCTCACGCCTGGGGATAAGATCCTGAAGGTATGTTTCTGTGTTTCACACAAGTTGGAACTACCTTTCTACAGACTCCTACTGTATGGATAATACTGATTCTCAACCGATGCAGGTGAACGATAAGGATATGAAAGGAGTGACCCGGGAGGAAGCTGTCATGTATCTTCTCAGTCTCAGCGACCAAATCGAACTGGTGGTGCAGCATCGCAAGCAGGAATTCGACTATATCATCGGCAATCAGATTGGCGACTCCTTCTATATCAGGTCTCTTAATTATTATGTTGCATAAAGCTGACTTCAAGAAATGGCTAAGACTTAATTAAATTACAACTAATGATTATTATATTATTTATTGCATCTTATTAATTACATTTTGTGAAATGAAATAATATTCATAATTTCTGTGATTATTTCCAGAACTCACTTTAACTACGATCCTGACAACAAAACCGACTTGGCATTTCAATGTGGGGATACCTTTCGCGTCAACGACACTCTCCACACCGGCAGTGTCGGTTCGTGGTCTGTCACCAAGATCGGTCCGAACAAGGTCGAATCCCTCCGGGGGAACGTTCCAAGTGCGAGCCGTGCTGACGAACTGGCCAAAACACTGAAAAGTAAAGAAACTTCAATTCTATCTATCTATTCAATTCTATTATCTGTCCATCCAAATGTCTGTTCGTTTGTAAGTGTGTCTGCCTTCCTGCCTATTTATTTATTTACCTGCCTGTTTTTGTGACGGTTGTCCTGCCTATCTCTTTTTAAGGAGATTCGGTGACATATTTGTCCAATTTCGTGTTTTCTGCCTGCCGGCTTCTCTGTATGTTTGGCTGGATTCATAGTTGCCCTCTTTCACTCCTTCTGACATTTGTTGAATCTCTGTAGATGGAAATAAGTCCAGTAAGATCTACAGCAATACTCTGGCCGATCGGATCCGGCGCCGCAGCCGACGTGCCAAGTCGCTGACCAAGGACCAGTGGGATGAAGTGGCATACGCCGGGGTCGACTCCAAGTTCCCTGCCTATGAGCGCGTCGTGATGAAGATGCCGCATTTCCAACGACCGATTGTCTTCTTCGGCCCGTTGGCGGACATTGCCCGCGAGAAATTGATCAAAGAGTTCCCAGACCGTTACGCCAGTGCTCGTATGTGTTGATGTGAGGGTCATTGCTTCAATAGACCGAAGATATCAGTTCTTGTTTTCAGAAATGGACATCGGCGGCGCTGGAACGGAAGAGAAATCTGGAATTGTCCGGTTGAGTGCAATTCGCCAGTTTATGGCCCAGGTAAAGTCGGTGTGCGCCTGAATGTATGTCTGCCTGTTCTGCTACCCGTTACACTTCAAACATGCGTATTTGCCTCCTAGTTTTAATGTCTGAGCTTGCCTGAATCGCTTTCTGCCTACCTGCCTCATCATTTGTCTGAACTTAAGTCTTCTCTGCTTGTTCGTCTGATCGACTATCTCTCAATGTATGTATCTGTCTGCCGATCTACGTTTGGCTGAACGTATATCTGTGTATATGTGTGTGTGTCTGTTTGTTTGTCTGTTCCTCTGGTCTGTCTGTCTGTAGTGTTACTCATGTACGTCTTTTTCTGTTGAGTTGTCTGTCTGTTGATTTGCTTGCCTGTTTGAATGGACGTCTGCCTGTCGATCCTGCTATTTGAATGACCTCCTAATCTTCATTCGCCGTGTTGTCTGACTGTGTCTGTTCGGTGCTGGGGCTAACCAGATTATCATTCTTGCAGAACAAGCACTGTGTGTTAGATGTGACCTGTCAGGCGGTAGACCGGCTCAACTACGCCCAAATGTACCCCATCGTCATCTTCCTCAAAACCGAGAGCAAAGACGTCATCAAGGAGATCCGCACCGCGGCCGAATCGAAACGCAAGAGCACGAAGAAGCTTATCATCGAGGCGCAGAAATTGGAGAAGTCCTCCGCATATCTCTTCACGGGTGAGACAGATAACTTTCGAATATTCCAAGCTGTTTGATTTTGTTCATTTTTTTATATTTTCTTTTCAGGGGTCGTGCCGGTCAAAAGTAAATCTTCTTGGTTCCGATCGATCTGCGAGCTGATTGAACAGCAGCAGCAGTCACCGATTTGGATGTCTGAAAAACAGGTAAAATGAAAGAAATATCGCATGCTTAAATAAATAAAAAACCATGTGTGATTTTAATCTATTTGGATTTATCTAAGAGAAGCGCATTGTATTTAAAATATAAATTAGCAACTTGATTACAGAGCAGTTTAAATATGTCCTGGGAAAGGTTTTAAACATTTTTTGTTTCAGCCGGACAATGCCTTGGCCGACGATTTCCTCTTCCCGATGGCGTCCAACTCACTGTATAGCTGCGCCTCCGAAAGTGACGGAGAGAACCTCTACGACACTGCACCCATCCCACCGCCGCGTCGGGTGTCAAGAGACGACAGTCACATCAACGGTGTCAGTGCGGCGCACACGCGCTCCCCGCCCGCCATGGGAATGAGTGGAGTCAACGGCAGCCATGCCGCGCGTGACCACGCCCGACCGCAGACTGAGTCCATCTACGGGGTGAAGCATTCCATACCGAATTTGGCGTCGTCGTTGTCATCAGCGGCGGACTTTAAGGAAAACAGACCTTTGACCAGTCAGACTTACCAGGCGTTCCCGTTCAAAACGGTATGGCACTCTGTCATTAATCTCTCTGTCGGCCTATTTATCTTTTTGTCTGCCTATCTACCTATCTGTCTGTATGTCTATTTATTTGTCTGTCTGTCTGTCTCCCTGTCTTCCTGTTTGTCTCTCTGTCCGTCTGTCTGTTTATCTGTCCGTCTGTCTGTCTGTTTATATGTATGTCTGTCTCTCTTTTTCTCTCTCTGTCTGTCTGTCCGTTTCTCTTTCTGTCTGTTATTCTGCTGCCTGCCTGTCTGCTTATTTGTTTCGTCATCGGTTTCCATTTGCATTATTGATTTGTCTTATCATCGTCTTGTCTGGCTGGACTTCGTATCCCTGTGAAAGTATATCCAAGCTTTCTTCCACAGGACGGGCGCCCCGAAGACAACACCCATCTCAACATTTTCGCGACACTTCGTTCTGCAAAACCGGGTGTGCCCGCCGGCACGGCTTTCTCCCGACGACCCCGCCCACCACCCATCACCGTGCCGTCCAGTGCGGAGGATCGCTTCAACGGCAAACCCATGACAAGTGTCAGCTTCGCCGACCTTCCCAGCATTTCCAGTATGTCCCATTCAGTAGCGCCACCAGATTCTCAAACCTTTACGGGCTTGTGAATTTTGTTACTGACTTCATGACTTTTGACCAGGAAAATATTCTTTCATACATTATCTTTGAATTTTAGATGGAACGCCTTCAACCTCCGGTGCTTATGAAGACCCCAAAGCCTACGACCCGTACCGTTTCATGACCGCGACGACGACTCGTCAGTCCAGTGCGCCGCCCCAGTCGTCAAACCCGGTCCCTTTCACCACGACGACCCTCGACCGGAACCACCGGCACAACAACCACCACCGGCAACGGGCCCCGCAGCCGACCGAACCGCCGCCGCCGCTGCCGTCCATTACCAGCCCGAGCAAGATGTCGTCGTATCAGAGCAGCCATAGCAGCAGCAGCAACAACAGCTACAGCAACAACGGCGCTTCAGATATTTACGTGACGCGACATCCATCCATTAAGGAAGAGCCACAGGCGCCACCCCTGCCTCCGAAACCGAAGTACCTGACCAACGGCCGATTGAGGATGTTCCAGCAGAATGGCGGTGGTATGGAGAATGGGTCGATCGGGCATCAAGCTACGTATAGCGAACCCAGTCCAACCAAGGTGTCAGTACCGAAGTCGGCGTATAATGAAAATCCATACGGGAAATCGCCACCTCGTCTACCACAAAGTGAGCTGCCTGGATGTCAGCCTGGTTGTTTGCATGGTTGTCTGTCTGTCTGTCTGCCAGTCTATCTGTTTACCTGGCTTGCTGCCTGTCTCCCTGATTCGTTTTTTAACGAACTCATTGCTTGCCCGACGGCTATGCGTAAATGGATGTCTGATTGGACGTCCATGTCTGCCAGGCTGTTAGCCTGGTTCGATGTTGACCAATCTGTTACTTGTTTGTTTTCGATGTTCGCAACGAACAACTTTCATGTTTGAACCTCCTTTTTCAGAGTCAAGTTCAGCACGACCCTACCTTGAGCCGATCAACACGAACGGCTACCACAATACCAACGGCGCAGGTCATCGACCGTCACAACACGAGAATTTTCCGTTTGCCGATGACGATCGTATACTCTCACCGAGTCAAATGAACTTCCCGCCTCCGCCGGACGACTTTCTCAACTCGCCCAATCCCAACAAGCTCAGTCCACCGGAAGTAATCGCGGAAGTGCGGGGCTTCTTCGATCATAACGGTATTCGAGTACGGTAACACAAGACTCAGTTCAGGTTAAATGATTTTATTTGATTTTAATTAGGTGGAGAGCTGTCTTCGGAAGAGACCGGTGTGAGCCTGGTCATACCTCCGGGCGCGCTGCCGCATGGAATTCGTCAAGAAGTGTACTTTAAAGTCTGCCGGGAGGATAACATCTTGTCCACATTGGACAAGGAGAAAGGTCAGTACAGAATAAAATGTAGACAGCTCCTGGCCAACTAAACAGAATCAAACCGACAGGCAGACGACAGATAGACGAACAGACAGACGAACAAATAGACAAACAGATAGACAAACAGGCAGACAGACAGACAGACAGAAAGCTAGCCGCGAAGGCAGACACAACATGTAAATTGACTGACGGACTCTTTTCTGAATCTAGGAGAGCGTCTACTGTCTCCATGTGTGCTCTGCGGACCAACCGGCCTCGTCTTTCTCAAACCCCTCGAGCTCAAACTGCCGCACTCATCCGATAGTAGCCCCATGACTGGATCATTTGGCTCGAAAAGCCCTCGGAACTCGCTTGTGCGGTCCAGTGGTGAGTATCCCTTCTTCAAATAAGCGCATCCCGTATTACTTTGACATAAGATGTTGCTTCTTTTGCAGGATACCCCACTGATCAGAATCACCCGTCGAAGCCCAGCCCGAAGCAGCTGCAGAAGAACGGCGGAAGTGTCTCCGTTTTTGTTGATCGGTTCTAAGCCAAATTTGTCTTTGTGCCTGTCACTTCCCTTTTGATCGACTAGTTTTCTTTTTGCCAAAATTTGGGTCGCCTTGCTTCCACGACCAAATACATTTTTTTGAACTGTTTGATTTTTTAGCTTCCTTTTTTAACTGCACCTTTTACCTAGTTTTATTGTACTGTTTTCTATGATACGAGATTGTTCCGTAGTTCCTGCTGTTTGTCTGCACATAAATCTGCGGCCTGGAGGGCGAACAAAAGTGGACTTAGTTTTTCTTTCCTTGGAGTTTTACCGAGGAAGGGTGAGCCGAGTAAGCCAAGAAAAGTGCCTTCATATGTATACTTACAATACGTTTGAGCCATAAGTACGCCAGCTTATAGTTTATATCACTTTTAGCATTCATAGTCGGCATTTTAAGATTGTTAAATGTCGGCCCAACGTTACAGCATATTACAGTATGCAATCATGGAATGCGCTGTTTGTTTGAAAGAAAACGCTGAACAGTGGGTTGTAGTTCTTGTGGTCATGTCTACCACTGATACTGCAGTCCTCGGATCCAGCAGCCACGGTGTCATTCTGAGTGTCGACACACCTTCGAGGCATGTCTGCAAAAACAAAGAAAACTATTTCAAAATAAAATTAAACTAAATTAAATATTCCTTCTTTTCAATGATTTGATAAATCGAATTTTTCGCGACGTTTTTTATTCAGGCTGGCATGCTCAAGGAGATAAGAAATCATGGTATTTAAATATTTTACAGAGTGAACTAAGATTAGCCAATTAATTTCTTTTAAAACCAAACTAAAAAATGTTACTCTAATTTTCGACACTTATGAATAATTCTGGTTTTTTGCGTTTTAATTCTGGTTCTGGTATAATAAAAATACTATATTATTATTATAATTAATTATATTAAGTATACTAATTATTCGTGGAATATAAATAATCTAAAATTCACGGGTCGAGAATGAGAAATGTCTCTAAACCCGTCCCTAGCACGTTTCCTCGTTTGAGGCAGCCAAGTACTAGAAGTACTCAAACGTGCAATAATGCTTGCAACCTTTGGGTGGCCTTGCATGTAAGGCTCAGACGCACCGATCACCATCAGGGTATGGCGGTTAAGCATATTTTATAATCTTTGTGGCCACAGTCGACAGCCGATAATTTTCCGAGACTGCCCAACCATATTCATTCATTCCTGTAACAGATTGTCACCTTCAGAGGACGTTCCTGCAAGAAACTCCTAATAATGGCGTATTTTGTCCTCCTGTGGAGTTGCATTCTGTCGCTGCTGGCATTGACAGTGGTGGTAAGTCAGTACGGACCATTCTCCTGCCCATTTACATTTATTCAAGAAGGATTTTTGGTTGATGCAGCAAGCAGGCAAAGCAAATCCTCAGTTTGCGGTTAGCAATCAGGAGTTCACTGTGTGTATACCCAATTTTTCGGGCCGCATCGGAGCCACGGATCCAGATGGAGACCGGGTGACGTACAGCTTAGTTAGCGGCTCCACAGCAGCCAAGGACTACGTCATTGACACCGCTACGGGCTTGGTCAAGTCTATTCGGTTAGTCACGCTCACGCAGACCTTATTCGCAACAGCACGTTGTGGGGAAATCTATTTTTCTACTTTTAGCCAATTCGGGTCGAACGAAAAGTCGGTGTTGACCATTCAGGCTACAGATCAAGAACAGCGAAGCTCCACCACGCTCGTGACAATTTCATACAAGGACTGCGGGTATGATTGTGCCCTGGGTAGTGTACCGCTGTCTGCCTGTCGGTCACTCTCTGCCTGTCTGTCTGCCTGCATATCTACCTGTCTATCTGCCTGCCAGGCTGCCTGCCCGCCTGTCTGTATGTCTGTCTGTCTCCCTGTATGCCTGACTATCTGTCTGCTTGTCTGTCTATCTGCCTGCCTCTTTGTCTGTTTGACTGTGTCTGTCTGCCTGTCTGTCTGCCTGCTATTTTCTCCACGTGCTAGTCATCTGTTTGTGTGCCTCTGTTTCGTCGGCATGTCTGCCAAAATGTTCAACCGTTTTTCTGAATGTTGTAAAAATTAAGGCTGTTATTTGAATAATTTGATATCAAAAGTTTATTGACTTCTCTCCTCCTTTCAGCGCAGGACCTGCAGAACCAGTGAACCTTTCAGAAGCCCGCGTCTTAGAACCTATGCAGCCGTCCACAACTTTAGCCAAGGGCACGTCTTCGCAAATCAATATTTCAGTTACCGCTAACAAAAAGATCCAGACCGTTTCTAATCGTTCCGTCACACCCACGACAATTGATGAAAGTATTCAGACTACAACACCGGTTACATTCACCTCATCACCGCCTGCCAATGATTCAGTTAAGACTAATGGCAAAAAAATTCAACCACAAAAATCCCTGGCTAGTCGCACGATGGTAGAGCAGCCTCAAGAAGGATCGGAGCCTTCACTGCAGCTGGTTATCAAAGATGCCGGTGTGCGATCATGGCCCGTAATTGTTCCACGCTTCACTCACATCCCCTCTCGCAATGGATTTTTCTTCGGTCAACGTTATCCTTACTACTTTCCGGTGCGGCAGCTTTTCTTCCGATTTCCTGTCCTGCCCCCAGCCCTGCCGCTCAACCCGGAAACCCAGTGTCAAACGACGAGGGTGGATGGGACAGGCGTCGTCCTACCTGGGAGCTGGGTTGGCTCGATTACGGCAATTGGCGGCATGGGCAACTACCACTTCACTTCACTCGACTCGTATGTAATAAACAGGCAGTTAAACAGACAAGTAGTCAGACAAACAAACAGACGAACAGACAAACAGACAGGCATATGTTGTTAGACCTGCGTTATACTTTCAGACGGTTCGCCGTAGCACCGAGTGGCTTGCAACGTGCGGATATCATCACGAGAGTCCCTCTGCCGCAGGGTGACTATCCCTTTGTTGTTCGCATCCAAGACGGAGGCGGATCATCGATTGAAATTTTCGTCAAAGTCTGCATTCGCTAAATAACACAGCCGCATGTCTGCACGGCAAATCCCTGAAGGTTAACCGGTCCCATTCCTGGGGAATCTCCGCGCAAGATTACTGTACGCAACAGTGTTATTATATACATATTCATGTCCGCTAGTACCCTGTATACCACCAAGAAACATGAAGCATACAGTTTCGAATTTACTCCGAACCTAAAGTTCGTTAGTCTCTAGTTCGTAAATCTTTGACGCGGACGCGGAAAGTACGCGACTTTCACATCACAAGTACTGCGGATCAAACACAGGATTGAAGTTGGCAAGAACCTTCTACTCTTCCGACTAATAAGCAGATCAGCAGCATATATGTATATATATAGAGTGACTATTACGCGTTCTGTACACAAACCATGTCGGATACCTCGCACATGCATGCAAGGTCGCAGTCGCTATTTTTAGTTCTGTAATTTCTTCAGGCTGGACTGGAATTGACGTAAGGGCTATGAATATGGGAGGCTGTTCTGTGTCACCGCCCTGAAAATTTAACCTTCACGATCATCATATGAGTACATATGCTTGTGATGGAGTGAATCCCGCATAACTAACCCAAATGATAGAGCTGTTGAAGAAGATCCTTGTGGCAATCGGGGAACTGCAAAGTCATCGATCAGATCAATCAACCAATAGATCATTGGACACCTATGCTGTTGCGTATATGGATGACTCATACCACTAAACATCGTACTTGGCGAATGAGATGGCCGATATAAAAACCGACCAATTCTGATGTCAAACGTCTTTTCAAATTGCCCGTTGTGATGTACCGTATGAATTGATGATAAAGATAAGAACGTGGAATAGATGGGCAATTCGGAAGCTTCTGCGTCGGGGTCAATGCGTAGGACGGTCTTTTTGTGCAAGAGAGCGGTACTACGAGTACTCCGTACCGCGTATCTATGCTGAGCTGTACTGTACTACAACGTCATCATAAATTGATGCCACTGAAGGTGACACCAGGCGCCCCAATGAGATCATCCCTTTTCGCCGGAAATGATGACGCCGAGGGCAGATTCCTGGAGGCGGTTCATACGGTTGTGGGCTGCTGCACTGAGAGCTTCCGGTTCAAAGGTGTTCGACGAGATAGTGATAAAGCATCATCCACATATTACGTAATCAAGGGAGGCTCGGTGGGTAGTCTGGATTTGTAATTACTTTTGATGACAAACAGGAGGGTCCTTTGGTGAGGTGATTACTATTGATTACCTAGGGCAGAGAGTTGGTGACCAACATTAATTAAAAAAATGTGATCGTCCATTTGAAAAAAAAATAGATATGGAAGGTGGTCGGTTCATTGATTACGTTATGATTACCAAACGAGGGTGGTCGCTTTACTGATTACATTTGATTACATTTGACAGGGGTGAACTAGTGGTAAAATTTCAGTTATTTGATTACTGTACTGCCGCGATTAAACCGGTCACTTTTTGCACCCGGGCAGCGCATTCGACTTGTGTGAGTGTGAGTGTGTGAGCGTGTGTGCTCACTCAACACATAGGCGCGTGGGACGGAGGCGCGGCTAAACTGACCGGTTTGATCGTGGCAGTACAGTACCTAATATTTGGATGATGCCTCACTGGTCAGTCAGACTAGTTTCAAATTCAATCCGAAGCCTGCGCTTTCAGTCTAGGCCATCGGGGCTGATCTTATTACAGACGTGGCCGAAATGCGTAGCCCACCGAGACAAGCCACTTAAGCCGGCCAGTGCATGAAGCATTGTGCAGTATACGTGTTGAGTGACTTGACTCGGTGATCTAAGCATTCTGTTCGTTGTATTTCTATGATAAACGCATATTCCGCTAACTCCGCCCCTTTAGCATGACTTGACCAATCCTGCGAACCAAGATGACGAACTCGACACAGCAGTTTTCCGTATTTCTCGATCTTTCCCTACTCGCTGACGAACCCTCAGTTTTCCGAATTTCCAAATTGTTCACACATGTATCCCCCGCTTCGGAAGGTTCTACACCTTTAATTTTCTACTCCGAGAGGTTTTACGTCAAAATTTTGTACGACGATATATTGCGGAGTTCTCAAGCTTCAACCCACCTGTAAGTGTGAAAAGTACAGCAGGTTTTCCTCGGTCAATTGGTTGATTGGGTGAGGTCAGTTGTTCCGTGCAGGCCGGCCTTTGCTTGATTGGTTGTACACCTGAAGAAGGGAATTTAGTCTTTTCTTATGTTGTTGTTGTCCTCCTGGTTTGGGCCTTTTGATTGATCTGCTGAAATATAAGACGGTTTTTGTACTTGGGTTGTTGTATTTTAATTAATGGTTTAAATAATCGGTAGTCTTTGAAAACTGTTCGAGGCATTGTTTAGAACCCTTGATTGATTGACCGACTGGCTGACTTAAGCGTTTATTAATATTCACTTTATATTCTCACGAAAGAATTGGCTTTTTTGTTTCTGCCGTCGTCACGTGATCTTTATTAAGTAGTTTATATTTTCTTATCTTTGCCTACTTTTTCTTATCTTAGCGATTATTGTGGTACAGATGTGAGAGAAACTTTGCACTAACCGAGTTAAGCCATTTAACTCGTTTCCTGAATAGCGTTATACCGAGACCGAGTTAAACGGCTTAACTCGTTTAGTGCAACATTTTAATCGCGTGTGTATCTGTGGTCTTACTGTAGTAGCGAAATCGATACTCTGCAGTTAAATTGTCAGGCGTCGTCGTGCGCAGCACCCACGCACACACTTGCCAGGAAAAAATTCCGCCGCGTAACCAGAAAATTGCTGCTGCGGTTATGTAAAATGAAAAGCGTGTGTCTGTGTATAGATTTGAATTGAAAAACCTGAACCCTCTCTTTCTTTAACACCGTTTTTACACCTTGTCAGCGGCCATTCTTGGCTGGTAGCCACGTTACGTGGACAATTTTGCATTAGTGACGAAATTTTAAGATTGGCATCAAGTGACAATTATTGGAAAACAAATGATTAAATTTTTCCACGAACATTTTTTATCGAAAATTCACGGTCAGCTGTTCCGATTTTCCCTGAAATGCGGTGCACAGGGATGGCACCTAACGGTTTCATTAACGTAATCTCTATTTCGTATAGGCCTCATTTGGCTATTTTTCCCGAAACTTGCTGATCGGTGGAACTTTACAGTATTTGGCCGAAATTTCAGAGGTTCCCTGTTTCAGATTTAACGCAGCTTATGCGTACATTTTCCTGAAGGTTTTCAAATACCTAAAAAAAATTATTTTGTTACCCTTTGGGGAGCTTTCTTAAACGGCGTTTATCACGGTTCGGCTTCGGAGCAGGCGACCGAGACGTGAACTTGAAACCGTACGTGGTGATTGGCTGGCAGCACAAGAGACAGGCGTGGCTTGGCGCAGTGATGGTGCGTGTTGTGCAACCTCACTCGCAGCCAGCAGCACAGAGCAGTCCCAATTTCGTCCGAGGCGATCTGATTGCGACTTTGTGTGTTGGTTGAACTTTGAAGAGACCTCGTGAGCGAGCACTCGATCTAAATTTTCTGAAATATCTCGCACTGCGACCTAAAAGCACGACACCTCGTGTCCACCCTGTGTTCCCTGATTGAGTCGAGTGGCTTTTTTCTGTTGGATTGTGTATCCTTACTTTGTGAGAATTCATTGAGGATAATCCAATTCAGTACGTCATCGTCGCTGTATAAACAACGTGTTTTATTTGAGCACTCTCCCGGTTGGCTTAACCATATAAGCCTACCTAAGTTTCCTCAGGGAAACTGCTTGAATACATTTGCCCAAAACACTTGGTTTCTATTAATTTGGCTCATACCATTTTTTCCCGTTTACGCACGGTCTCATTTCACTTTTTCCCACTGCAGAAGATTTCGGAGCCTACGACCTGCCGTGAGTCTATCTATTTGCCGGCGGAGGCGGAATTGGGACGCTGCACACGGAAGGAAGCAGCTGACGGCGACCTCATTTTTTTAGTCGCGACTTTCTCTCTGTTGAAGTTGGAGCCTCGTGACGCGCGCGTCGTTGCCCCTGAAGCCACTTTCCGGGAACCACACACACGATTGGTAGGGGTGAGTCGGATTGGAAAACGGTTTTCGGGAAATATGACTTGCGTAAATGCTTTTTCGATGCGCGCGTTTCAGGGAATTTTGAAAAAGCCCTTTTTCGAAAAAGGTTCATTTGTTTTCCTTCATCTTTTCGACTTCTGCGATTTTCTTCCCTCACAGTTTTCGGATTATTCAAGATAACATTATATTCCTTCTTCGGTTCGCGGTTTGAAATTTCGTTCTTAAGACATCCCGTATGTTACAAGGCGTTGAAATTGTCGAGGACGTCGTTAAATTTTCCCCTCTGATTTCTCTCCGAAATTTCCCTTCACCATCGATCAATTTTTTTTTCAGTCGAATTGAATTAGATTTTGTTATCTTGTTTTGAACGGCAAATGTTTTGGGAGGGAGGTTTTGCTTGCCATCTGCGTCAGCGTTGTCACACTGCCTGTATTTGAGTTTGTTTTGAGTGGTTGCATAAGCCGTGAGTCGAATCACAGCGTTATGTGTGGAAGAGCGCGGGGAGAGTCATCCTACTCGCATCGGCGGCTGTATACAGGGGCTGGTACAGGGTTACGCCGCATTTTCAGGCACTTGGTTCGGACTTCCATCTTGCTGCTTTTCATTCTCAACGTTTCACGTTAATTCCTAATTTTTGAAATTTATTTTTAACTATCGGAAATTATGGCTTAAATTATCCATTGGATTCTCATTCATTGTCGATCTTTGAGAGATAAAAGTCGGGAAGGTCTCTGCGTTGTATTTTTAACTGTTTTTTTCTGAATTTATTCTAATGTAAAAATATTTATCAAAAATATCAACATACTATTTGGGTACGTGAAAATAATTTCTCAAGTTTTGCTTTCTGAAGCCGTATGGCCATATTGTCTGAGCGCGTGAACTTCAACAACGAAATGACGCGACTGGCATCCTTCTCTCTCCATATCGACGTGGAACGCCGTGTTGTTAGATGTAGGATGTGTGTGTGTTGTGTCTTGGTCCTCAATGTTGTACGGGCGTCCGTCTATTGATCCCGTTCCTCGATTATTGCATGCCGTGCGCCTTGCCTGCCTGCATCACTCGCTGTATCTCTTCGATTCGATCTCTCCTCTTCCTCAACCGGCAGCACTCGCTGTGTTTTCCACCGTGCCACGGCTGTGAGACCAGCAGTTACATTTTACAGTGACGCGAGTGAGTGTGTGAGAGAGCAAGGAACTGGAAGGAAGGAAGCACTTTGTCCGGCTAGGATATTCAGACAGACAGACAGACGGACATTTCAAGATTGGTCATCAACATGGTCTCTCTCACTCGGCGTGCCTCCACACACATATACTGGGCGAAAGGTGGCCGGATATCAGATGACGCCTCTCTCGCTCTCTCGATCTGTTTTGAGATTGATAAAGCAGTCAGCGTATTGGTCAACACACACGTGGTCAGTCAGTCAGGCAGCCGGTCACAGGGAAGGAGTTTGTGTGTATGTAAAGTTGTTATTGTCTTTTGGGGTCAGGTCTGTCTGTGTGTGTTTGTCTGTGTGGTGGATTGCAGTCACACGCCGCTGGTTGGAATTGATTTTGTGGGCGAGGGATGAGTCAGTCCATTCGCGTTCATCAGTCGTCAAAGCCTTTGTTCAGGGTTGATGGAATCGGAAACTCCGGTGTGCGTGTATCGCGTCATATGATTCCCCGCTTCAGGGCTTTCCGTTTATTTTTCATTATATTTTCACGTCGGCATATCCCACAAACGGCGTCACTAACTACCCGGGAATTGTGTAATTATGTTTGATTTGAAGAAAACAATTCCCAACCGCACACTATTTATTTTCGTATTATTCGATCATTTTGCCATTGAGTGACTGATTTTATCGGCAATTTATTATTATTATATTTATTATCGGTATGTGGAATTCGATTTGTATCCACATATTTTTACAAGTCTACCTCTTTGACGCTATTTTCGCTGTCTGTCTTTCTGCCTGCCTGGCTTATTTCGAACCTTTTCTGAAAGTTTTTTCCGGTTGAGGAAAATCACCCCATTAATTGTGTGATTATCTGGACCGGGCATTCGATTTACTATGATTAACCCCATATTGTTTGCCTAAATTTTTCTTCACATATAGAACTTTTGACAGGCATCTTTGGAATGTTGTGTTGTGCTTTTCACGGAAGAAGGAAAGTGTCAGCTGCTTCGTCGCTGTGCCTTCCTCCATCCAACACCAACAAACTTTCTGCCTACCCTGCAGGTTCCCGCAGCAACTTGCAGCTCAACCAAACAACAGCATACAGCACTAACTCACGTGGATTCTTAATTTCCTGCTCGCGGATAGAGCCTTGCCTCTGTCATGCCTTGTTAGTCAGGCAGGCTTCTTTCATGCTGAGAAATCGAGTTTTTTTGCTTGTGTCCACCACCACCAAGCACGCTGGCATCTGTCATCTGACGCGCGCTATTGCGCTCAGCAGCGGTCGTCGTTTTTCGTAGCCGGCCTACGAACTACCAGAGGGCTTTACCACCAATTCCACCGTGTCAGTGTCTGTCTGTGCGCGCGTTCGTCGTAGAGTCGTTTGATGATGAGGACGCCCGATATGAGCGACGGAGACTGCACGTTCGCTTCGCTTGCCTCGGTCGTACCGAGCCAGTGAAGGAGTACCACAGTTCAAAGCGTGCAGGCCAGGTGGAGCTGTGTGTCTCTTGCGTGGAGTGGATTGGAAGAGAAGCGTTGCACGTTGTCAGTTAGTGTGCGCGTGTGTGTAGTTTTTGTCGATCGAGCTGGAGAGCGTCGTCGTCGACAACGCTCTTTGGCGTGGTTGTGAACGCGACGCGACCGACCGTCGATCGCAAAAATATATCGTCAACATTCAAAGCGAGTTCTGTTGTGTAGTGTGTTTGAAAGCGTGAACCAGTTTCCGTACAGTCGGCCATTTTGTCCCATTCTTTGGCTGTAGTTTTTATCTTTTTCTTCTGTACTATATATGAATTTTTCTGTGCAGGTCTGTGACTGCTTGTGGGCCATCTGTCTAGTGTTTGTCTGCCTATCTCTACTTGTCTGCCTAAATGTGTCTTGGCCATGTCTGTTTGTGTGGTTGCCGTTGCCTATGTGTCTGTCCGCTTTGTTTGTATTGTATGTCTGGTGTCTGCCTGTCTAAGCTCGTCTACCTATATGGGTTTTGGTCGCGTCTGTCTGTATGGCTGTCCACTTTGTCTGTGTTTGTCTGTCTGACTGCCTATGACAAGTCTGCTCTCGTGACCAACTTTTCGGTAGGTTGCCTGGAAAGTTCGACACTGGTCTCCATTGTCTGTGAAGGCATATATATGTTTAATTTCATTTAAATTCTGCTTCCACTATTAGACAACGTTGATCTGAAAAACGGGGTCTGATTCTCGTCAAGATATACGTTTTCCGTCTGTGCTCGTTAATGAATCGAATTTGGACAACGTACTGTTGCATTTGGCCCCATTTGAATATCTTTGATGCTGTTTTTGATTGATTGATGTATTGGCATCGATTTAGTTGTCTTATTTGACAGCCGTATAACAGTTTGTTTTTGTCTCTCCTTGCAGATCCTTGGACGTGCCATTTCATTCCATCGCACTCTCCTGGCCGGATACGTTGACATCGGGCGTGTTATTTTAATCCGTGGATTTCGTATTCGACGGAACGAAGGAAGGAAGGAGGGGACGTCTTTGAGGAATTATTCTCGGCATCCATCCTGCGTGTGTGTGCCTGATTATGGAGCAGCAAGGCAACAATTCCCACTGCTCCCCCACTCTGTGTCGGGCCGGATGCGGCTTCTACGGCAGCTCCTCCAAGGACGGCATGTGCTCAAAGTGCTACAATGATGCGTTGAATCGGAAGATGCAGCCGCCACAGCAGTCGTCGTCGGGGATGCCCTCCACTCCGGCAGTAAATATTGTCGGCGCCACCAGTCCCGCACACGATATGAGGACTGGCAGCAACGGAAGCTCCTTCCTTGATCTCTCCAGTTCACCGGCAGTGATGCCGAACAATTTGATGTCCAGCATGATGATGTCCGCCAGTATGCCCGTACATTCTGCTCATCATATGGTACGCCTCGCCAGATGCCCTGTCCATCTTTCACGATGAATCTGACTTTTTTTGGCTGATATTTTTGTTTCAAGGAATTTCTATCAGAACATTATGAAGAATTGCTAAAAGGACTTGTTATAAATGTATACTGCTATTTAGTTTTCCAGAAAATGTCTTGCCTCACAATTCACGTAAATTGATCCTACATTTCTGTGTGAATTAGTTAAAATATTTACATTTCACGAATTGAAAACTTTATTTTCAGCTTGTCTGTTTTCGTTTTTGTGTCTTGATAATATTTTGCTGTTCAGTTGAAATGGTTGACAGCAATTTGTTTATTCATTTAAATAAATTTCATTTGATAGAACGGATATATAGCACTATTAGTTTTAGTTTTAGTCACTATATACAGTGTATATAATATGAAATTAATCTGAGTGTCTTTTTCTTACTATTGGAAAAATGTCTTAATATTTTCAGATTCTTCGTTGCGTTTTATTTGAAATCATTTCGTCATGAAATGAACCGAATCACCGGTCATCAGCTGTCGTAGTTTTCGCTAATTATACATTATGAATTTTCAGCCCAAGCCAGCCAGTGAGATTGCGATACCCGGTAGTCACGGATCCCTGGCCGCCGAGGCGGCTCTCTCCACTTCACCTTCCTGTTCAAGCCTTCCCGGGAGCTTCTCCGACCCCTCCTCACCGATGAGTGAAGCTAAGAAGAAGAATCGATGCGTGGAGTGCAATAAGAAAGTCGGTCTAACAGGTATGCAGCTGCGGTTGTTGTATCACACCTATCTCTTCATCAGCATCACCCACTTCTTATGTGTTCAGCAGGAGGTGGCGTGTGTTTGTTTGGTCCTCCGGTTGCAGGGGTAGGGTTTTTTGTTGCTGTATGTGGTGTAATTGTGTCCGTCTGTCGCTTGTGACGAAATTGTCCAATACGTAACTTCGGCTCCGTTTGTATGACTAAATTCTCTTGTGTCGATGGATACAATTTCGCCTTCGATTATTTCTAACTGTCTCGCTTCTCGACGCTTCGACAGGATCTTGTTCATTAATAATTTTTCAACTCTAAAATATTAAATTTGGCATTTTTATTTAATTATGGTGTTATTACAAGTTATAAATTATAAATTAAACTGTTTACAAATTTTTAATAAACTAAATTTTTTAATAATAAAATATTTGTTGGCATTTTTATTAATTATGGCGTTAAAAAACGTTTTATTTTCGATTTAATTATGTTTTCTGTTGCATGTTTACCGATTTTGTGTAAGAACTATTGGCACTTTAATAATTGCGCTTAAAAGCCAACCATGTTTCGTTACAGGCTTCGAATGCCGATGTGGTGGAATGTACTGTCCCGTGCACCGCTATTCGGACATGCATAAGTGCAATTTCGACTACAAGCAGATGGGCGCCGACGAGATAAGGAAGAACAACCCAGCTGTGCGTGGCGAAAAGGTGCAAAAGCTGTGAATAAAGGGGAGGGAGAGCACGCCGTGTGGGAAACTTTTAGATAAGGGCGAGGGGTGGACGATGATGTTGGTAGAGTTCCCCGACACTGCCAACCCATCCCAATGCCACTACTGACTTGTCCCACTTCGAAAACTACACACGAAGCCCTCATTTGGTTTTATTTCGCTGCGCGAGTGCGTGTCCGGGATGATGATTCGGCGTCATACTTATTTCGGACGTGGATGATGATCAACACAGAGGAAGAACGCGCCCTCTTCCTGACGTGTGTGGATTCAGTCGGACATCATTTTTTCGCTTCTTTTTGTGTGGGGCTTTTGGCCGGAAAATTTTTCGCGCCGGAGCTTGTTCTACTTTTGACAAATCTTGAGCTTGATTGGAAGGGATGGCGGTGGTGGGAAGTGAGTGGCAAGTCGAGGACGTCCCTCCTTCGACTCGCGCTGCTGCTTTCGCCCCGCACCCGTTGTTTTAGCCGTATAACTCTTCTCTCTTTTGTGGTGGTGTTCTTTTTCGAAAGCTGTGTTTTCTCCTCTTCTTTCTATCACACACACACGATACACATGTTGCTGGCGAAACCTTAACCATGAGATGAAAATGTGTGGGGTGTGGAATGGACAGAAACTCTGTCGCTTCCTCCCTCGCGGGAGGAGCGTCGTCTTGTGAGAGTGTAGATATGGACAAAGACTTGTTTTACCCCACTTTTTTCGTTTTTTTTTCTTCTCCCTGCCATTTTTCTTTCCTTCACTTGCGTGTGTCTTTTGTTTTCGCTCGCTTTTGGGGACGGCCGTGCAATCAAAAAATACTGCAGTGCTGGAAGAACAAAATGGCCGCCAACCAAGTCGCGTGCAATAGAGGAAGCCTTGAAATACGGAGCTGCAGTAAAGAAGTTTCCGCTAGAGACAGACTGCTCGTCAAAACCGAAACACGTTGATTGGCAGAGTTGTTGCCACAAAGTCAGGAATGTCGAACGGACGATCACAGTCCCACCCAGAAAAAAGTCAACCTGATTGATTAATTTATATTTTGTAATACCGTATATGTTGTTGTAACATGTACGAATGTGTCTAGTGGCGCCACTTGTGCGTGCAGGTTTGATAATCACCAATATATTGATTGAATGTTTCGATATATTTTAACGAATTATTTCTTTTTACATATTACACTTATTATCATTATTACACGCATATATTATTATTGCATAATATTACCTAACAAACATAAAACTAAAAATACTTCATTATTATTATTTAACTGTTGCGAAAGCCAAAATCTCTAGCTTAAACGAATTATACTATTTTTAAAATGATCAGAAATGAATTCACGCTAGTGCCACTTTTGCGTGTTTAGAATCTAAATTTTCCGGACAATGCCTTTAAATTCGATTAAAATGCTTTCAAATGACAGAAAATAAATGCAAGTAAATTTCAGTGATCCAACAATAAAAATTACATATATATTCTATTAATACAAATTCCTTGCAAATGCAATTAATATTTGTCGTTGTTTTACAGCAAACGACAAATTAGAATGAATCTTATTAAAGAGCCAAGAATATATTTCATTTGTGTGCTACAGTCATGGAAAGAAATATTATTTTTCTGGCTTGGTGTTACGTCATCTGATTTGGTGTAACATACTGTACGCCGAAAACAACAGCGCTATTGCTGCAAAAGGTCACACAGTCATTTTCAGTGCCGAAGGTCATCAACGTGGTCGGCGGGATGACCTTTAATCACTGCAGGGAAGTTCGCCCTGAGGGCACACCTCGTCACCTTGTGATCAGGCAGCGGCATGGTTGCTGCACAGATAAATTTAATATTTCAGAAGCATTGCTGGAGGGCAAACTAGTGGACGCCCCTTTTCCTGTCATCTCCGTCGCGGCGACTGCTCTCGCGATTGACGCGCATGTTTTCCCGCCTTGAAATTAAAAGATTTATAAAATAATAATTGCCGTTATATTATCTCGTTATTATTGCACAACACATGCTCACCTCTTTTTCTTTTATCTGCTCTCCGGTTATCCATGGGTTTGCTTATTACTGGTTTCACAATGTGGCTTTGGGCGGTTTGCACTGAAGGATCAGCCTTTATTTTCTCGCTGGTAGGAATGTCCAATACACTCAAACTAACTAATTGTTCAACTGAAAAGGAAATTAGAACTAATGTGACTTGATTTTTGTTAAGCAGATATTTTTTGGCGGCTTAAAAAAATTAAACGTTTCTTTAACGATTATTTAAAATGTACAACTTTATCCACAAAAGCGCCAAGTGACATTGCTTGCTAAACATCCCAAAGCTAATTATTTTTTAGTTTTAGTTTAGGCTTATTTTATTTAAAATAGTTTCTCATTTAATTACTAACTGCTAATATTTTTAATCTATTTAATTTGGATTTGTTAAATAGTTCTATCATTTGAATTGTTAATTACTAAAGGTTTTAATTTACTTTAAAATTTTGCCAAAACAAAAGCTCCGAGATTCGCTGACGATATAAATTTTATATACCATCATTAAAATTAAACTCATTAGTAAAAAAATTGCAAAAATTTTGGAGTTCCCCCTATAAAATGGCCGCAAGTTTATATAGTTTGAACAACCCCTAGGACTCGCCGGGACCGCCGCCTCTCCACTTCCGGTCACTCCATCTGGGCAACTACCCCGCCACTGGTTACATGGCCATCCAACCGATTTTCAATTATTCCCTGAGCGTGGCCAGGACTCGCTATCCTGAGACCTTCGCGGGATATGTCTACGATGCGACCAGCAGCAAGACCAACACACCAGCCGGACCGGATGTGGTGCAGATGTCGGTGGACCACATGATGGACCTCTATGTCGAGCGGACACGACTGCGTGCGGATACTCTGACCACGCTCTTAATTCCAAGTGAGGCTGGAAGAAGTAGATAAAGTTTGTACTCATGCATACGTAGATGGACCCGAAAGAATGCCCGTCCAGATGAAGTCATAGGATTAAACTTGAATCTCATACTTAACATACATCATCATAGATTACCGTACGGTATATGATCTTGAGGAATTGGGAGGGAATGGATGAATAACCAAAAAGCTGTTGCTTTGAAATATTAATTAAGATTCAGCAAATCACTGGTGTCATAGTGTACTGTCATTATTATTATATTTATAACATATTAATATTAATAATAATATGTTTCCCCGGTAATGCCGGACAAAATTTTTCTTTAGTAATATTTTAAAGTCGAGAAAACACAGGACGATTTCATTTTCCTTAATTTTTACTGTAAAAATAGTGATTATTAGAACTACATTAAATATGCTCTTTTGACATTGTCCCATTTCTCATTTAATTTAGAGTCAATTACCATCAGCTAAAAAAGTTTGAGGTTAGTGGGCGGAGCTGTAGACTAAAACTAGAGAGTTTCACGAGATTATCGGTTCCTTTTTGAAAGATACCCAGAGCTCCGCCCCCTGATCTCTGAAAAATATTTTGGTTATGCCAATCGACTTAAAATTGAATTCAAAATGGAAAAATGTTATATAATAATTGGTTTTTTAAGTTGGTTTTAAAAACCACCATTTTTACAGAAGTGAAAATGAAGACAAATGGAGTCTCCCTGTGTTTTTCTTGCTTTAAAATATCACTAAAAACACTTTGCCTGACTTTACTGGCGAAATAAATTAGTGTATTCATCACTGAAGTAGGTGTAAATAAAAGAATAGTTGATGAAGTGATTCTAAATTCGGCACTTGAATGATGCCCCAAGTTAGCATATTCAAGTTATAAATTGCTAATTAGCCACAGCCTTGCTAAGGCAAGTTGCGAGCTGAGAACCTTACTATACTTCCTAGTCACCTAGTCACGGGTGTTGAAAAATCGAGGTCGGGGCGGTGAAAATTCCTTAGGGGTCATTCAACAATTATGTCATCGAATTTAGGGGGGTACGTGTCAGCAATCGATGACGAGCTCTTACGTATAGGGGGTGGGGGTCTGTCCTTGGATTACGTCACTAATTTTATATCTCAAAATTTCCTTGATTGTGAGAGTATGAAAAAACGTGTATTTCAATAACATTTTATAGACCCGCATGCCATTATTCTTTCCTTCATTTGAGCATCATACTAGTACTGACAAGAGGTTCCGATGGCTCCACCAGAAAAACAGGTACGTCACTTGGGGGGCTACATCTACTTGATGCCTTTTGCACCAGCGCATTGGAATCGCAAATCTTCTATTTCAGGCGAAGATGCGAACATTCCCATCATTACCGATCTAGACGCTTTTCTTCGTTCTGATTTTGAAAATGCGGAGGATAACTAAGTATTATCAGTGCTGAAATTTTGCTATTAAAGTTGAAATTTAAGATTTTGACGCATAGGGGGGTCCAACGGCGCTGACATAAGCGTTTGAAGTTCAGGGGGGGGTAAAAAGAAATCATGACGAGCTCTTACAGAGGGGAGGTAGGGGTAAGGCCGCCTAATATCGAGCGCTTACGTAATTGTTGAATGACCCCTTAGACTTTTTCGCTTACATATTTAAAAGGGTGAAATGCCAGAAATGCAGTGCCACTTGAGAACTGGGTACCGACTATAATTCCGCTTGGTTTCGTGGCTTTCAGCGTTAACACCCGATGTCGCCGTCGTCGGAGATTTCGCTCGCGGTAACAATTAAGTCAGATTAACTGTTAAAAAACCACATACTCACATTTTGCACCTGGTTCCAGAGATGGACCTTTTGATGATTTCGTGGTAAGAAATAGAAATACGATTCTTCTTTCCCCGCGTAATCCTTCATTAGTTTGCAGTAGGAATGGCCTTCAATGTCAAATATCAGTGACTCAAACTCAATTCAATTCAAAATGAACTGGTTTTTGATTTAAAATTCGTTTGATTCGATTTTCACATTCATTTTACTTTGGTTTAATTATAATTTGATTTTCAGCATTTTCAAGACAATTTGCCCTCCAGAATGACGTATATTCATACTTTTGCATCAGTTTGAAGGAACTCTCAGCATAAATTTACTAATCCTCGAGCCAAACCTCCCGGTACTATCACAAATTCATTGTCCAACTAAGTCTGGTTAAATTCTGTGAGACCTTTCTTCATACACCGATAAACATGTGAAATGTAACTGCCAACTGACACTCCAAAATATACATAAACATACTGTACAGAAGCATATTGTTACATAATAATGAACAAAAGTTGAAATACTATCACATGCGCGTGTTTGGTTTCCTATTTTATTAGACAAAAAGCGCGGAAGAGTGACAAGAAATCTATGTCCAGTCTATTTACCTAATTTTTTCAAAGAACGTTGATGACATACTCAACATTCCTACAAAGGAATTTAAGAAAAACATTCTGATGAAATTTATTTGGGAAACACTGTATAACTACAGTAGATTAGAAAAAAACGTGCCAATACAGTGAAAAAATCAAGAAATTTTCTGACTTTCCGTCAAATCAAAATCAAATTAAATCAAATCAAATGTCCCTTTTTTCAGTGGATGAGATTCATAGTGTGTAGTTTATTGTGCATGTGTAAGACAAATCGTTACTTTATTTTTTTATAATAAATGATTGATTTCAACACCAGCACTACGATGCATCAAACGTTCTCCGACAAAGTTCGCTTCCCCAACTTCAACTTCTTTGGGCTGGCCTACACGGAGCCGTACGGACGAGCGTTGGCCTCAGTGCTGGCCTTCAACAACTGGACCAGCATCGTTGTGATGAAGGACTTGATGAGCCGATCACTGCAGGCACTGCGAAGTTCCGAGATTTGCCGAGGTCCAGCGGACCATCTGAAGAGCCTTCGCGCGACTGTTCAGTCCAAAGAGATCACAGTGGACTCTTCCCTGGAGGACTTTAGGAGAGGCCTTACAATGGCCAGCAATTTTTCCCGAAGTACAAAAACATACAAAAATATGCAGTTATTCCATATAACTAATGGAAACCGCTGTGGTCACCCCCCTTTCACTACTGCCATCCCCTTTCGCACCCCTTTCTAGTTAAACTCACTTTTCAACTTGTTTTAATTTATCATGGATTTAATTGTAATTAATACGTGTGAATAAAAATACTTTAATTTGTTGTAAGCGAAAATAAGTATGCGAATCACCAAAACTGTTTCTTTTTTAAAATTTTGAATGCATTCAGTACTTGCTTCGTTTAAATTTCGTGGTTTCATAGATCGATACAACTGAATTTCATAAATTCAGTGGAATATATTTTTGTGTTTCACTTACCGTATCGTCGCGATCACAAGGAACAGCTCAGCGCCGCCTCAGTGTAGCACATACACCCACACGCACACACCGGTCTAAATATACGGCGCAAGGCGGGCGGACTGCACGTCCTAGGGCATTCTACTGTCCCTTGTGATCGCGACGGTACGGTATATTTTGTCTAGAGATACAAATGTATTTAAAAACTCATCATAATATATTTCGGATTTTCTCAGGGATGTAATTCATTCTAAATTTTGACAACTAAAATGGATATATGTAAAATGTAGTTATGCATTTTTAGTGAGTGACACCGAAAAGATAACATCAGTTAAAGGTAGTTATAACATCTTCCTAAATAAATTGAGACCTTCAGCTGAATTTGTTTAGTAACTCGAGACATTCAGCTCAGCGAAAATAAACATAAATTGCGTAGCAGAAATACTATAAGCTAGCTTCATTTTTAAATTTTATTTTATTTGGAAAGAGGAGGGGGGGGGACAAATAGTGGTACCCATAACTTAAACCTTCAACCATTTCATGAACGGTATTTTATATTTCTCATCGTTTGCAGTCGTGTTGAGTTGCACGCTAGGCGGACAACAACGACAAATGCTGGTATGTCCGAATCCCTTTACAGATCGGTTCCCTTTTTTGCTACTGTGATATCATCTTCTCTTTCTAATATGAAATAAATCTAACAGGCGGATGCACATGCTCTTGGGATGACCAATGGAGATTATGTGAGTTACATAATTCAAAGAAACTTGCCGAAGATTTTCATGCGTTCAATTTACAGTTATCCCGGATTATATATGCCCATATACCCAAAATGATTTCTAGGTTTTCATACATTTGTACAACGTGGAAGTGCCCAACGATGCCCCAATGACATGGTATCGGAACGACAGCCTAGATCGGGTATGGTAATATGATTGCAATGCACACGGAAGTGCCTTTGCTGAGCAATAAGCACGTTATGAAACCGTGTTTTGGGTGAACCGTTTTTGTTTGAGACTAATCTTAAAAATTGGTTTTTGGGGACTGGTCGCCTTAAAAAACGACGTTTTCTGGAGACTGAAATTACGAGTATAGGAAGTGGCATCTGTCAATAATGTGTATCCGTTCATGGTGCGTCCATTGTTCCGACCGGTATTGGTCACAAAGTCCCTGTGACCTTCCGTCAACCCGTGTGTCGCTCTACGTTTCTCAACTTCTCTTTCAATCGCTTACTCATTTGTGGAGCTTCCGTGCTTCCATCCGTGGGTCGGTAATTTGCGGTTCGTGCGTCAGCTAAGCCATACGCTTATTCGTCCTTTCTCCGTCCATTCGTCCGTCCGTCCGTCCGTCCGTGGGATCTTCCGCTCTTCTGTTCGTCTGTTCGTCCGTTCGATCTTTATTCGTCTTTCGGTTGGTTCTTCCGTCCGTCCGATCGTTTTCCCTTTGATCGACTTCTCATCCATCCGCCCTTTATCCCAACAGCTCCCTCGTTTGGACAGTATCGGTCACAAAATCTGTCTGATCGTCCGTGGGTATTCAGGCCGGTTCACTCCGCCATCCGTTGTGTTCGCGTGCTCCTCTATCCCTCTCCGTGTTCGTCACTCAACCATAAACTAGACCGGTTTGATGTTTCGGGCACATACTTTTGCCTCATATCGCTTGCCACACTCAACATTTCGGCCTCCAAAAACCTGTTCTTTTGGAGACTGGTCCCAAAAAACGGTTACACATGTACCTACTTGTATTGGCATGATCTTTGATGATCTCTCTATACTCATAATGCGAATTTGAACCCTCCTATTTCAGGTGGTGCGCAGTGTCATATCGAATCTGTTGATCATACGCTCGCCGTTAATGCCTTGGGACATCGTCCGGAACGTAAGCACTAGGGTGTGGATGGAACGGGAGGCGCTCTTCGGGAAGAATCTGCCCGTGCCGAGTTTTCAGGTCAGTTTAATACATTCTTATTGGAGCCTGTGTAGAGCGTACGGTACATGTGTACAACCCAAATTGGTGTTACTCTGGTAATGAATTTGTTTCGGCATAGAATAACGAGTTTGAAATATCGTGCTACGAAGCAGTTCAAGTCGCAGCTCTGGTATGTAGGCTCTAAATAAAGGGTTCTCTAATAATCTGTCAACGAAGTCTGAGTGTCGAAGGCATTAGTTAAATTGAGAATGATCTTCGCTGTTTTGAAGGTCATCAACGAGACCCGATCTCATCCCAAGGCCTTAAGCGGCCGTTTCCTCGCTCAACGAATGCTCAACAGAACATTTCAGCTTCCGGAACGAGACGTGACGATGACCGCCAGGGGCTCCCAGGTCTCCCGAATTAATGTTCTGCAGTATGACATTGAAGAAGAGACCCTGCATGTAAGTGTGTCCATATATAGTGACGCGTCGGAAAGATGATCAGGTCGAAGTGAATTACTACCATTTCCAAACGCCTCTGTAATTAATTTCGCGATTATCGGATGCATATTTTATTGGTATTAGGCAAGATTAGCTGTTATTCTGAAATGCATTTTATTTTGCTCGATATTTCGATCAAAATCTGAAACTAGACAAGAAACTCTGGCACTCAGTTTAGTTGGCGAAGCTTGGGATTTCTCTTGGAAGCCTTGATTATGCTTGTTGTAAGCTCTATTGCAATAATACTAAATTTAAGCTAATTTAGGCTACTGCATTAATATTCAAATTTTCGAATTATTTTTGCGCAGAGACTTTTTGCCAAAGCTAGGCCTAGTAAAAAAATGAATCTAATTTTTTTTGTCATGTCCATGCCATTCATTGAACTATTGGAAACTGGTGAACTGGAGTGACCCTTGTGGCGCCGTTTTTCGTGGCAAATTTCTCAGACAGATGAAAAATCAATTTCAAATTAAAATTTGTGTAACAAAAACGTATTCTTCTGAATGAGGTAATGAAAATTGTTTTTCAAAAATAGTTTTAAAACCAAAAATATGGGCTATGATCCTTGATCATTTTGAAACTTGCGGGAGTGTGTATGGAGACCTGATTTGCATTGGT
>LRSR01005194.1:0-38876 GCA_001579985.1 Hypsibius dujardini | reverse complement strand
GTTCTCACCACTTCCGAAAGTTTTTTTTCAAAAGTTGTTTTTACTTTATATTTTACGGTTTTGTTAGAGGATCAAAGCAAAAAACCGTATCAAAAAAGTGCAAATGCTCGATGAGCAAATGGAGTTTGAAGGAAGAATTAAGCCAGTGTAAGCTGACCGGCACTCAGAGGGTTAAGAAACTGCAGTTTCTGACTGCAATTGCATTTAATAAGTAGGAACTTTTCCATATTCGCATTTTAATTTCGTTAATTTTCTTACGTAACTTTGTGAAAATAATTTTCTTAGTTTTCCTGCGCCCCGTCTTAAAATTTTTTTGTTAACTTGTGTACAGGAGGTCATGTCGATAAAAACCGACAGACGTAAATGTGACATAACTGCACGGAATACAATATTATGACACGGAAGCGGGTTGCCGAAATGTTCTGTCTCGCGCCTATGTCGTCTTTGCCATGCTGCTTCCATATGCCAGGACTCACAATCAGAAGTGACATTTGACAGGGAATGCGCAACAAATATGACTGCATCCGTGTGCACGACATACGGATGTGCGCGGTTCTTCGGTGCAGTTGACGCACGGGCGCATGCACTCTAAAACTATTGTCTTTGTTTGGACACAGAAAGAACGGATTTTAGCGCGCAATCCGCGTCGGTTTGCAAGATCTGCAGTGACGTCAATTCTTATTGTTTTACATCCTTGCTAAAAGATGAAACTGACCGTTAGAATACAGGAGCGGTTCTGGGTGCTTCTAGTATCTATTGCTTTACGGTATAAAAGGCACGGGTGGATCCGTAAAACATGTAACAGCTTCAACCCAACTCTGTCTCTGCTTAATACATTTTGTATACAGCATATATATACCACTACTTGGGTGCTTCTTAATTGAAGCTATCTAACATTGTTAAACAGGGTGCGCAAACGACATTTGAGGTGAGTTTGTGGGTTTATTTTCAAGATGTTTGTTTTGCCTTCACGAGGTTTTGTTTGCTCGTTACATTATTTGTTAAAAAATACGTTTTTATGTCTTATTTTTGTAACTTTTTTCCCCAATAAAGTGAGACCAATTTATAGTCCCCTTTAAATGGCGGGGGAGGCTTAATTTTTCTGAACTCATCAATTCAAAACTGAGCTATCTTTTCATAAGAACGAATTCATTCAGCTCATTGACCCTTTGATTTCCTCGGTTAATTTCAGCTGTTGCTCATTTGTTTTTTAGGCAGAATGCAGCTCTTCAGCAGTCTAATGTTATTGCTGGCGATGGCTGCAACGTTCGGGTCATGCATCAATGGATGGGCAACAGGCGCAGTGAAATATCGCAAAGTTTCCACCGCTACTCAACGTGACAAACGTGACCTTTCCGGACGAGACTGGCTCCCGTCACGCCGCGGTTGACTTTCATGGTGGGGGTTTATATGCTACATGGACATCCATGATAATTTTCTACGACATTTTCTACAGCGACAGTTTAAGAAAGGTCTAAACATACTTGCTAGTGGTGAAAGCAAAAGACGTTCTTGAGTATTTTTTGAAATCCCAGGGTCATTGCAAATAAGACCCCCCAGGTTCCCGCATGTGTTAAAACAAAAATCTCAATAAGCCTAATTGTGACGAAGCGTGTTAGTGTGATAACTTGGTTGGTGTGAAGTATCACTGTTCTTCCATCTCAAGAGGTTGATGTAAGGTCGTTTTTTAATCTATCGCAATGGTACAAGGGTAAGCTAGTACAGTTAGCCCCAAGAAAAACTTCGCTTGCATAACATAGGCTTTTTGCGCACAGAGAGCGATGTGGTGCGACAAGTGTGCGAATAAAATTTTTTCGATATTAGTAGATGGAGGTAATTGAACCGAGTGGCCCACCAAAAATTGGCTTATCTCGCAATCTCAAAAAACAAATAGCAGTTTACCTGTGTATAGGACTGCAATAACTGATGACTTAATTGCAGGGAAACTGCCCAAAGATTTGAATTCGAGTTTTCATCAGCTTTTTTTGCAGCTTTTCATGACTGCTGTTTTCTGTTGCTGCTCTTGCTTTTGATTGGCTGATTTAGTAAAATTTGACTTAAATATGGTCAAAGGAAGGCGAATTCCTCCTGAAGCAGCAATGGCAGTTCACACTTTGCGGCAGAAAGTTATGCAGAATTTTTGATTTCGATCGGGGTATTGAGGTTTAACGCTTTAAATTATAGTTGTTAACTGTTTTTCAAAAATGTTGTGATGTCTAAATTTGAATTTCGGTTCCGAATTTATTTTTCTCTCAATGTTTGTATTGTTCAAATGTTTATTTCTGTCATTTTACTTGTTTATTGTTTGCCTGCTTGCGTTTTGATTCGAAATATGATGTATAATTATGCATTAAGTATACACTGCATGTTCTGATCGGTCGCACAGAAACGGTTCATTTTAGGGCGGGGTTTTCGGCCAGTTTAGAAAACAAAAGTCACGTGAGCAGAGGTTTTCTTGGGACTGACTGTAAGTTAAACAATATTCACTGGTAGCTTTTCACGTCCTTAATTTGGAGGATGTGACGGTTGGTCGCACTGCTTGGCGCCCCATCTATCACTGTCCCATACGGCTTGCTATTTAGTCTCATATCGCCTTAAGCGATCGTGACTTAACTATCAAGTTGAGTACGAAGTAAAACTTTTGATTCGGCTAACGGGCAAAATCGTTTTTAATTCGGCTAGGGGGCGCAAGTGTCGCACTTCTCAATACAAGAATGAACGCACCTGCTGTGAACTGCAATGTGCCTGTGTGTGTCTGACAAGAGTGTGTAGACTGTAAGGTGTGCTAGTATGCCTGAGCTGCACCGGCGAGTGGCGCCTCTACAGCCTCAATTCCGTCACTTTTACAGCAAAATGTTTTCTTACTTTTTCAAAACAACCGTCTAAGCTCTTCAAAGATATTCCTGCCCCTCTCTCAATTTCCTCTTTTAGGCAAAATTTTGTTTGACTTTATCAAAGTTTCAACGTCTGTATTCAAGTCACTGACACTGAGGGAGCTTGGAACGCAAAAAGCTAGCCGAATTAAAAGCGATTTTGCCCGTTAGCCGAATTAAAAGTTTTACCTCGTGCTCTTTCTTGCCGCTACCATGACTTCTTAGAGCGAACCCGTCGCAAGTTTCTACAGAAACCCATTCGGCACTAAGAATTCCGTATTGTAACTCCGTTCCCTACAGAAATATCTCAATTCGTAATTATTCTGGTTCGCAATCACATTCAGACATTCAAACAACAAAAGGCGCCTCTTTTAAGTCGCTACACGAACTCCCGTCACGAATTCGAGTTAGACGTGCGCCTTATGGAAAGCCATCAATGGACATCTCGCTGGTGACTGCGGCCAACAGGCTGTAACATCACAAGGATCAGATGTCGAAAGCATCGAACTATTCTTTGTATCATCTCAGATCTACTGTATGATCGAGGTATTTTCTGTCTTAGGGGTTATAATGCAAAGATTTATGTGTAAAAGTTCAATAACGCAAGCTCCTGTCACGTGTCGGAGCATTCGTGCTCATTTCTCTATTCGTTCCTTCTCCGTGCGGTTCTCCTTGCGGTCCGACAGAACCGTGCTGCTTTAACTGCATCCAACAACGGCAACGAAACACCTCCCGAGCTCCTTCCTGGAATAGCCGGCTGCTGGCCCAGAAAAACACCTAAAAAGACACACATTAACGGGCATCATGGCCAAGTGCGAAAATACTTATTAACGAAGTAAACTTTCAAGGACTTGGTATATTTGTACGAGGAGTCTGGCCAAATTTTAACCATCCTGTTTTCCGGCTAAATTTGAGCCACTTTGAAATATAAATAGTTAATTCAGTGTAACGAGCCCAAAGGAAGAAGCAATGCTTTTTTGTTGGCCTTCCACGCCTGCAGAAAACGGGCCCAGCTGAAAATTATTGGACTTAAATTTGGAAGAAACAAATATCGCTAGAGACAGAGAATCAGACAGAAACATGACTGACATTTTCAACTAAAATCGAAGGGGCGTTGCATGCGTTTCAATCATCCAAACACTTTTTACTTTTTAGAGCGTGTCCCTGCCCACTTCTCAACTAATTTAACGGTCGCACTATCAAGTCGTCTAAACAACCGGAAAAGGAGCTAGCGTGTTTCCTGCGGCTCTAATTGATGGAAATTGATTGGTGAGAACAAAATGGCGCAACATATATCAGATAAGTAGTGGTGAAGGTTTCGCTTGATATGACACATGTGATCTTCATTAAACCAGAGAGCCCCGAATTTAGCTAGCAGGCACGGACGCTAGAATTCGGCCAGGTTCCTCGTATTAAAGACGAGACGTTAAAGATTAAAACACGTGAGAACATGCCAGCAAATGAATCGCCTATAGATATTCCAAAAGGTTGCGACTTGCGCTACCTTTTGGAATTCAAAATAAATTAACTGGAAAAAAGAACCTACAAATTAAATGTGATTGGGTGAATTTTTCACGTCGGTGATAAATTACCGCAATCACGTGTGGGTTTGGCATAAGCATATCAAGGGGAACATTAATAATTAAGTAAATCAACATTTTTAAACTTTATTAACCACTTCACTTAAATACCGTTACGGTTAAAATACCGTTTATTTTATTGTAATCTCTTTTCTTTCCAACCGATGGTTATTTTCAATATTAATATTTTTTCCAACACCGTTTATTGGAACTTTCAAACCTTCATTTGGCTTTTTTTGAATTTCAAAATGTTATAAAGGGGAGAAGGTGAAAATCGGCATTTCACATATCGACAAACCGGATTAATGGCGCTGTAGCTGTGTGTCAGCCAACGAATTCCAAGTTGCAGTGGGATATTCGTCGAAAATTGTTTCCCAAAAAATGCCAGCAAGAACAAGATCGGATATATCGTCATGCATTGCCATAGAAAAGAAACAAACAGCGTCCGGCTGATCTCCATCCTTCGCCGCAAATTTCGGCTGCTTCTCCGCCTTTTCAGATCCCTCGATGTCTTCACCAGAACCACAAGGTAGCTTAATCCCATCACAGCCGTCGGAGCATGGCTGGCGAATATCGACAAGAGCAACATGTGGAAGGTAGATCCTTCTGTCGAAATGAAGGCGCAGCCTCCCGTGACCTTACTTCGGATAAACTTAAAGCCAACCTCCGCGACGGGAAACGCGTTTAGGATAGTGGTCATTAGCCACGGTAGGACAATCAGAACTGTCGTTGCTTTTCGGGTGGTAATTGAACGAAAAACGTCTGGGAGGATAACGGCGCTGAGGCGATGCAGAGCGAGAAGGCACTCGGAAAAAGCGATGAGTGGATATGCGGAGGAAAATAATACCTGAAAAGGCGGCTGTTCTTACGGTATACTTTATTAATTATTTTCAAACGAGTCCGGTTAGCCCGTTAACGCCCTGTGCCAAATCGAAGAGGATTTGACTGCCAGAAGAATTTTGTCCTTTCATAGTTCTGTTCCATTAAGAAAAAAAATTACAATTTTTCGGGCGACTTTAAAAAATTCGTGTTCCTTGGGCTGACTATACTGTTTACTGTCGATAAGAAACAAAATTGGGGCTGAAAAATGGTTCTTGCACTTGTCTCCGCCATATTTGGTCAAAACATCAATCAATCAATCGATAATTTTCCATAGTAGTAAGTTTTGTTCGTTGTTAGACAAAAATTGGGCAATTCTGTTGACCACTGGCCACGTGCTAGTCAACAATCTGACTCAGATAATTAATTTCGGAGACTGTCAATAGATGGTCAACTTGTTGGGTGAAAAAAATCACATGGCTCACAGCCAAACCACATATTTGGCCGGCTCACAGCCTGCGGAAACCTTTTTCGTTAAAAAAATGAAAACTGGTTAACTTCAGCAATTTCTGCTGGACATTGGTCAAGTAGCAAATGACCAAAGTATAATTTCTGATTTTTAAGCAAGATACCAACTTTTAATACTAAAGCTAAAGGCTAAAGCTTCCTCTGCGTGAAAAATTTGGAGGTCGCTATGTCATCATTTGACGACATTGGGCGTTATAACTCGCGTTAATGCGTATGTACTTTAATTAAAGATGATGAAATAAGGCGGCATGCACTTGGAAAGACATCGTCGCTGTCTTGTATAAATCAAACGTAATGTAAAATTATTAGAATCACTAAATGATAAGTTTCAGGAGATGGTGACTTGTATTTTAAGGGAACGTCCAACAATTACGTCAGCGCTCGATATTAGGCGACCTTACCCCCTACCTCCCCACTATCAGAGCCCGTCAGTTTTTTTTCTACGCCCCCCCCCGAATTTCAAACGCTAATGTCAGCGCCGTTGGAACCCCCTATGCGTCAAAATCTAAAATTTCCGATTTAATAATAAAATTTCAGCACCGATAACACTTAGTTATCCGCATTTTCAAAATCAGAACGAAGAAAGCATCTAGATCGGTAATGATGGGAATGTCGGTCGACAGTCTCTTCGTATTTCCTAGTCTTCGTCATCAAGATCTTCTTCCTCGTCCAGTGTCATGCAGAAGTGGTTCTTTGAAACAAAAATAGAAATTCCTGAGACTGGCGATTCCAATGCGCTGGTGGAGAAGGCATCAAGTAGATGTAGCCCCCCCAAGTGACGTACCTGTTTTTCTGGTGGAGCTATCGGAACCTCTTGTCAGTACTAGTATGATGCTCAAATGAAGGGAAGAATAATGGCATACAGGTCTATAAAATGTTACTGAAATACACGTTTTTTCAAACTCTCAGAATCAAGGAAATGTTGAGATTTAAAATTGGTGACGTAATCCAAGGACAGACCCCCACCCCCTATACGTCAGAGCTCGTCATCGATTGCTGACACGTACCCCCCTAAATTTGCTGACATAATTGTTAAACGTTCCCTAAGTGTGTACCTGTACTGTATTTAGCCAAAATTTTAGAAAATTATAAAAGAAAAATCATCCTAAATCAGCATATAAATTTAAACTCCATGTCTGCATTTTTCTTTAATAACTAACTTGATATCGGCAAAAATTATGAGGCAGGTCGAAATTCGGTCCGAGAAACGACGGGATGGTGGATGCAGGAACGGTAACAGCAGTCATATAAAGGTTGATGGCAATACAGTGGATGATTAATGGGCAGCTGGAGGATTGACGCAAGGGTTTATACACGCAAAGCGTCACCAGAAGAAGAACATTAGCAAACGTTCCGAAAGCGGTTGTAATCAGGACGGCGCAGATCCAGACTAATTGAGGGAAGTATTGGAATGTAGCCATTGTCGTTGCAGTTTCGTTGAGCGGCGGAAATAATTGTGTGCTATTGTTCATTTTTGTTTGTTTCGTTTGCAGCAAATACAAACGGGAAAATGAGTAAAACAATTATATTATATTTTAATTTAAATCTTCTGGTCATAAATGGTCCTTACAATTGACTGTTAATATTGGTCGAAATTATGAAAGCATTTTGGATGTGTTGATGATTATCCTCTTATTACATATATGTACGCTTGAATCGCAAAAATCCGAAAAAACACAGGAGTATAGGATAGATATGTACGTACATTGACAAGTATTTGGGATGAGTCAACTGCATTATCGCAAGCCTGAACACACAGAGCTGTAAATTGCGAAAGCAATGCGTAATTCGTGTTGCAGATCCAATCCCTGCCGAAATAGTTGGCGACGATCACTTCTATTGGGACAAAATATGTGACACGTATCGAGTATCTTATAACGCGGGCAAACAGGTGAAAACAGCTTGAGCCGCTTGATAATGTGCTAATTAACGTCAGTTGTAACGGAGGGATGATATTAGAGCTAATAATCATACCACATGAGGATTCTGTATACGTGATGCGACGCAGGCACTTTATGTGATTGGATATTCTTCCGGAGAATGAGGAGGATCTTCATTAGCTGTTTAATAATTAAGAGGGTGCACCTTGTAATTTCCAAAGAATTTAATACTGCAGATGCTTGCACCTCCTGTTGCACTTGACTTGTCAAATGCCAAATCTGCAAATGGAAATGCCGGTGTGACCTTTGAAGAGTTCACTATCATGTGGAATCAAGCATGGGACGAGCCCTGAGTGAGCTGTTGGGTGATTCGTTGAGGGAATTCTCGGTAAAAGCCCTGATATATTTTGGATGGCCGACTGGATGAGACGTGAAATGAGACACGCGACTACACCGCTGTTTTCGCATACTGTGTCTCATTCCAAGTTTCACGCTTGTATTGTTATTGTTTTGCAAGAAATCAAGCAATGTAGTTTAAACTGTACGGGCTGGATTTCAGCAAAATACGAAATGAAGATCATCTTCTCGGTCTTTCCCCCAAAAATTTCAACCGCATTTCACTTGAAAGTTTTTTGGTTGGTCAAGCAAATCTTATTTTCAATGCCGTTGTTAAAACCGCAAAAATCTGATGCGTCTGGGAGTTTCCTGTTGATCTTCCCCAAGGACCAAATTCAACTCGTCACAATCAATTGCGGATGAACAAAACAAAATAAAAACATTAGAAAATAGATTTTTAATTATATATTAGAAAACTGGGGGGGGGGACATAGATGAACATAGATTTTGAAACGAATGCGGATCTGGAAGCATTGAATGTGTACAGAAATTTAGCGGTGAGACGTTTGAAAAACATCGCGTACGCAATCTGATTTGAGACCGCACGCGCGATCGCACAACCCTGTTTATACTCTGTGAGAGTTTTAACATAGGAAGAGTTGTTAATAGTCGTGAGATCGTTCTCTGGATGTCAGGTTTTACCTCTCATGCGAGCATTTCCTCCAGAGTATAAACAGGCCTAGAACTGCATCGAGGCCCAATCAATGTCACAACAGTTTTTTTATACAGTTTCGACCATAGACGAATCACCCCGCCACACAAAATAAAGGCTTAGGCTACTAGTTCCCGCCGTCTCCCTTTTTGTCCCCTCCCCTTTTCTATTTTTTCTAATTTTCATTTTCTATTTATCTCCCTCCCCTTTCTATTTTTCGATGTTGACCGGTGCCCTGTAACTCGATAAAATGCGGATTGATTATTCTAGAATCCTTATTATATTCTCTTCACAAAACAGTTCAAACCCTAAAATTGGAAATTGCCCGAACGAGTGCGAAGTTAAAAACCAAAACGCATCTTCACTCCCATTTTCACATATCTCCCCATTTTGGGGTTTTATACTAAATGGTTGAGGAACAACTGGGCTTTTCAAAATCATTAAATTTAATATTACTTAAAACGACATAAGTCAGCACTTGTAAAAGCAGAAATAACCAAATGGGGAAAAGGGGAAGGGAGGGGGACTTATAGCCTGAACCCAAAATAACTTCTCCCCAAGAAAAAACTCTTCCCCCAAAAATTGATTCTTTCCTCCTTAACGCATTCGGGTTTTTTTAACTAGATTATTGCGGAACAGTTGGGCTTTCCAAAAATAACAAAGGGACCTTAGTCAGCACTGGCACAGCAGCAAGGGATAAAAAGGGGGAAGGGTAAGGGGAGAGGGACTTGTAGCCTAGTCCAAAATAATCCTCCCCACAAAATAACTCCCCCCCCAATTGATTTGCCCCCTTAGCGTATTCGACGATCCCTTTGGGTAAAGTCCAATACGCCATGGTCTGGATTGGAACCTGCTTTGCTATACTTGCATATAAACCTTTATTTTTTGGCTGATTGACCGAAAAACCGATCGGACCCTTACTCCTTCCCAGGTATGACCTCGTTGTACCACTTCTTGGACCGGTAAACTGGAACGATTCTCGGAAGGGGATGGCCAAATGTCTCCATATTATTTTTGGAATCGAGTTCAGTATTAGGGATGGTTTACAAATTGATGTCCTCGGTGATGCTACAAAAACTTTTTTAGTGAAATCTGAAAGTTCAGAAAACACTTGAAGATTCCTCTTCCCTGCTTCTGACTGTATAAACTTCGATTTTTGAAAAGGCTTGATTGACAATTTCTGGAAACCATTCCCTGAAAATTCAATCTGAAATTGATTTTCATCAGCAGAATCTGTTTAGATGTCATGGGACGGGAGTCATAGGAATGTCATTCTAAAAATTCCGCTTAGAAAATCTATCGAAATCCCATTGGTTTTGTTTGAAGAAGGTGAAAGATGGTTATGACTTGTTTGATTCTTGGGATTTACCACAGGTTTTATTAGATGATAGTTTTATTGAAAAAATGAAAAATGTATATTAAATTAAATTTATGCCATTTCGAATTCAAAGTAAAAACCTAAAAGATGTCACATGTGGTTGGCATTGCATTAGTTTTGTTAATTCTAATTTAACAATAGAGAAATATGCTAAATTATTTATTGAAGATATGGCGGGTTTATTTCCAGGAATTGAGAAACATAATATAGAAACTATGAATTTATTTTTATCTCTTGTTGGGATACAGGAAATACATGATGATAACAATCCAGCTGTTCAAATGTTCATTTATCGAACAGATTATGATAAAAAATGATGGGAAGACCAGAAAAACATTGAATTTAGCTGTAAATGATTTAAGGGCAACCCGGCGCTTTGAAATCACCCAAAAATCTCACCGGGTCGCCAGCTGCGGTGGCCATGGATGATTGTTATCGTGTCCCGCTCAAATTTTTTATAACTCCTCTTTGAGTTGGCAAACTTTTATCTTTTCAATTTTTCATTTGATTAACCTCGTTTTGCATTTTCCTGATAGGTATTTGAAATTACAACCTTCAATATTCAAAGTTTTCAGTTGACTGGTCTCGTTACAGAGAAAAGTGTGAGAAGCTCAGCGACCCAAGTTCATCCCATTTTAAAATAAGTTTTTTTACGGTTCTTCCTCTTTTTCTCTGTAATGCATCTTGCTGACTCAAATAGCTGAATTTTGAAGGTTGCAATTTTAAATGCCTATTGGAAAAGTGCAAAACGAGGTTTATCAGAAGATATTCGCCATTCAAAGTTATTAAAAGAGTGCCCGAGAGGGACGACTACGTCCGATAACGTCAAAGAATTTTTTTTTGAAAAACTGAGAAAAATAAAAGTATGCCAACTCAAGAAGGTGTTATAAAAAATTAGAGCGGGACACGATAACAATCATCCATGTCCACCGCGGCTGGCGACCCGGCGAGACTTTTGAGTGATTTCAAAGCGCCCGGTTGCCCTTAAATAAACTCGTTCAAGAGTTTTAAGGATATGGTTAAAATTGATGAAAATTATCTGAAAAAAAATTAAGGAGAGAAAGTAGAAAGAGAACAAAAACTAAGTTCTTGAGAGATAAAAATTATTGATCAATATTTTTTTTAAATATGTTCAATGAATTCATGAAATTCAATGAAATGAATTCATTTGAATTCATGTGAGAAGATGGAAAATGACAAAATGAGTGAATTATCTGTGAGTTTTTCTGTCAGATTTCATCGATAAACCAAATAACTATTTCCGTCGGAAGCAGAAAGAACAACCAAGTACAGGGGAGTAAGGTCTTTATTCCTTATTAGCATCATTGATACCGAAGGTGAACCCCGGCCGAGGAACGGCCACAAATCCATTTAGAAAAAAGAACCGTTTCCAGAAGAGGCGAGAAGAACCGTAATGTGAAAGAAGGAAACTGTAAAGAATAAAATGTATACAGCCCTATTTATAGTCGCGCTGGACCGTACGCGGACAATTCAAGAAGCATTTCGGCAAAACATGAACAGTCGCAACACTTAGAGGGCGCGGTCCGACGAGACAAAATACGGGGAAGTCTTCATTAGTTATAAGCAGATTTAGGGAACTAAATCTTCCCCATTTCAGAAATTTAAAAAATTACTACAACTTTATCACTCACCCTTTGAATAAAACTGTCTGTGGTAAAACTGGATCTGGAATAACTAAATTGATAAAAGAATCATCGACCAGAGCAAATGACCATTCAAAACGCTTCAGTTCCGCCCGTTTCCTGATGAAATTTCGGTTGATGCCAATCGATTCACAAGGTTTTTTTGAGTCAGAAATTCTAAATGTTTACAAAATTTGAATGCTGTCCCTTAAGTGATATATTACCCTTTTTTCGACAGACTCGCATTAGAAAGGATATGGAACGTTTGCCAACTATAAATCTATCAGTTTTTGCAAAAATTATGGAGAATTTATGGAGCATGAGGGAGCTGAGTCAAGTGGAATGAAGTTTAAAAAAAAACATACTTAGTTAATAATCGATGATTTTCATACTGTGAGTACTAGCAATAAATTTATTAAACAACTGTTTTACCAAAATAGACTTAATGAATAAATTTGATCTTTTGTACTCAACATTTTGACGAATTACCAGTAACAATAATAACAAATGATTTTTTTTATAGAAATAAACACATGAGAGATTTTATATAATAAGTTTAAAAAATGAGATGTTTCGAGATGTGTTAAAGTGCTTCAGTGTGTGTTGGGATGTCTCGAGATGTGTCGAGATGACTCAAGCTGTGTTAGGAAACCAGTCACGCAACAAATATCACCACCAGTGAAAAATTTAATCATTCCAGACATCACATTTTTTTACTCACAAAAATTAACATCTAAAAAAGCATATCTCTGGTTCACAGGAAGAGACTTATCAAATTGCTAGAAATACAATGAGGTTTTAAAATTTTTTATAATTTTCTGTAATATTTACTTTAATAAGTTTGAGGAAAAGCAAGCTCCTACTTAGTTTTGGATATTTTAGAGTAAACTTAAAAAAAGCTGCGAACAAAATGTTCGCAGAAAAAGTGAGATGAAATACCCATTTATTACCTCTGGTGGGTAAATCCTACGTAGTCTTATTTTAGCAGTCGCGTCATGCACCGTTTAGTCACCAGAAAACTTCCGTCATACATGACAATGCGGATATCCTTCCGGAACCGGAAACTATCGTTCGTCACACCATACCTATTAATGCAAGTCAATTTCCTCCTGGGGGATGCTGCGTGCGTTTCCGGTTTGTGGTGAGCACTGTAACACTGTAATAAAAGGGTGAACGGTGTATATATAGATAGATAGCCCAGGCAGTATATAGTTAGAAATACTCGCTATCCTGCACACATCTACTTTTTAATTATGTCTGATCGTGAAATGATTTATAAGGAGGACGAGTTACTGCTACTAGAGGATGAAGAACTTGAACAAATTCTAGAAAAAATGCCATTCGCCAAAAAAGGAGCCCGAACAACAGGGCAGCTCATTCAAAGAATTATGATTTACCAGAAATACTTTCCTGATGTGGTACTGTTCGCTACAAACGACGGAAAAGAAGTCGCACTGCGCCGGCTGAAGGATACGCATAAATTCTCTGATGCCATATTGGAAATACTGAGGACCATGGAAATATTCACTAAAACGGAAATTACGACGAAGCTGGAAGACCAAGTTGATGATTTGGAGTTGACTCAAATGGATAAGGATATTATTAAAAGTACATGCTTTCCGATCCCGCTCGACGATGAGGCGGAACAAATTATCTCGGCTCTCGATCAGTTTTTAAAAAAACTATCACCTGGTTCCGCTATTCAACTGAAGCCAAGGCGGAAAACGAATTTACTGCAAGGATTAGCCCAGGTAGGCCTTCTGTTGGATTATATCTTGCACTCAAAGATCCACGAACACGCCTCCACAAGAGGCATCTTTCCGAATAACATCAAGCTTGAGATCAACCAAACACCCCACGGCTGCGATATTTTTTTCAAGGTGGAACGTGCGAAAAGTGGGACCGAGTTAAAAATTCGCACCATTGATCTAACGATCATTAAACCCAGTCCAACGGTGAATCTAGCTTTTGACATTCCGACGGAGAAAAAAAATATTCGAAAGGACTGGAAAAAGAAGATTTTCGAGCACGGTTGCCTATACATTCAGATCCGCAACCAAAAGAGTAGGGAAATTGTTCGGGGCTACCGCATATCTTATTGGTTCCTTGTGGCTTACTTGGAGGCGATCTGGGAAAGGGAACCACACCGTCGCGGCAATGAAAAAGGTGTAGATTGTAAATATTGTTACTTCTGTCAGCATTTTCATCGCCTATTGGAATGGGAGGAATGCAGCAATGGTGATGACATAAAGAAGAACAACGAGATTTTTAACAAGTGCCTATCAACCAGGAAGCAAAAAGATAACTTATGCCAGCCCCCAGAGTTAAGAACTCGCAACATTTTAGGCAATCCATCTGCCTACTACACAAAGAAAGAACTCGATTTTCAAGAACTCAAAAACTCATTTTGGGTTCAAGATCTATTTGCCCGCCACAGCGACGAAAATTTCAATGCGTTCATTGATTCATTCATCGACGACGTTTAGAGTATGGTAAAAATTATTTATTTCCAGCACTCCTGATTTTTACGTATTTCTAGTGCCTGGCTCAGGAGTCCACCAGTCTTTACGCATTTGTTCTTCATTTCATTTCTTCATCCCCATTATTGTATACATATTTATTCAGACATCGTGTTCTACTCTTGGATTCTTAATTTTTTTTCATGTCTTAACTCTCTGAAGACAGGGTGTTTTAGGTACACGGTGTTGACGACGTTGACCCTGTTTAGGATTACTTCGTGTAAAGTGCTTAATGGGGCCACAGCGTAATATATGAGAAGCGGCTTGCACACGCTGGTACGCATATAGCACTTTCCCTAAATATATGCAGTTGTCTTTGTACACGCACTGTCTCATACCGCCCAGCAAGAAAAGCACAACAAAGCGGTGCGCAATGGGAAAGCTCATTGAGCAGCCTGAATGGTGCTTCCCAATGATTCAATTTTCGTTTTGCACTACTCAGGTGTCCTATTCTCCTTCGCAACACATCAAATTGTTCGCCTTAAAGTTTACAACAGAACTGCCGCTTTCGAATGTTTGAACAAAAATCCATGTAAATTGGAAAAATCATTTGAAATCTCCAGTCCCGGGGGTAATCCCATTTGGGATCAACCCAGATCATGCTCTTCCCGGTCAAGTCTTTCTAAAAACTTTTTAGCTTCAAGTAGCGCTACCGATGCTAGGATCAAACGTTTTGGTTTCACTGAAATCGGTCAAGAATTAACTTCAGGCGCTCAGTTTTCGTGAAAAAGTGATCCTAAGTAAAGACACCCGTCTTCAGAGAGTTAAGTAACCTGCGAAGATGATAAATTATGTGCGAAATTGGGGTTTTGTCGTTCAGACATTGTGGCGGTGGATGGAGGAGGTTCTTGATGGGAATATCTGGCGAGTGGTAGACGTGGCCGCATTGTACCCAGATTTAACCAAAATAATACGGGATTTGTTTATTTTCCTAATAGTAATAAATATAACAGCAGTTATTTTTAGTTATAGTAGTTAATAGCTAATTAACATAATGCGATACAAAAAGTAAAAAAAGTATTACTTTGATGAACTGAACAATTTATAAAAATTTGGACGGTTAATTTATTTTCATAAAGGATTGAATCGCTGCAGTTGGCGGGCTTTAGCCGGCTTCTGGTCATCACGCTCGACATTCGAATGACAGCAGAGCAGTTCCTCCGGCATTTTCTTTGTGAGTTCTTTCTTATCTTTCTGCGTCTGTAGCGAGAGATTAGCTGGATTTAGCACCTGCAAGATTTAAAAAAAAATTATTTTATTTTATTTGTTTATATTAATTCGCTCGAATTAAATTAATTAAATAAATAGAATTTAAAATTTAATTTAATTAAATTTTTATAATGATTCTCTCAAATTTAATTAAATTTTTATAATGATTCTCTCAAATTTAATTAAATAAATTTTGAAATTAAATTAGATATAACTAATATTTTTATATCAGTTTTCTCAAATTTTTAATAATAAAAAAATGGAATAATGCATTCAATGAATTCTCATACTACAATCATTATCGAAATTAAGATTCTGACAGATCCTTCGTCCTTCCATCAACGAGCAGAATATAAAATTAAAACCATATACAAGCAATACATTTATTAATCACTTCAAAAGATTGTAATAAAATTGTATCTAAATTAGTTACGGTACTAGCGCTTGTAGGAATAATGTTCAAATGAAGTAGAAGTAAGATTAAAAAATCCGGAAATTTTGCAAAAACAAAACAAAAGTTAGTGAGTGCTTCTAATAGAATGTGAAAATATCTCAACTAAAACCTTGGGCTTGAATACCATACATTTTATCTCAAAATTTAATTGTCGCTGTTGGATATATGTATATCGAAACTGTTTATGAAACAAAGTGGAGACGATCCCGGTCCCGATCGTCCCAACCAAGCACTAAACTTATAGCCTATGCAAAAGCGTGGCGCCGGTAGGCGTTTCTTTGAAGGGTTAAAACAGTCACAGTTTAATGCTACACACTCTTTTTTAGTCATATTTTGTTATGATAATGTTGTAATTTGTCTGGTTTAAAAACGACCCATAGTTCCTGAATAATAGGTTCTTACTTATAATACTGGCCACTTTTGCATGATCTGATGAGCCGAATCAGTCAAAGTCGAGCGTTCAGCCAAAATCGTCTCCTAATATCGGAGTGAGCAGTTGGGAAGGTGGGTACTAATGGGTGGGAATGGGAGGACGTGGGTGGGTGTTGGTGGCTTCGTTTTTGGACGCTGGCGAGCTCGTATCTGAGTGATTAAGGGTGAATAAGTTGGATATTGCCATCTAGTAGCATTTATTGCCCTACGAGTGCAAATGAATTCTGTGCCGGGACCGATGGTATCCTGATAATGCGCACCCAGATATTTCTTACCTTTTAGTTTGTACCAAGATATATTATAACCACAGACATTTCATACCAGTGGACATCTCGTATCAAGACAATTCGGTCCCGGGCATTACGTACAGAGACATAACTAGTATGCGGTAATGACGGGTACTCCGCCCGCCGGTAACGGTACTCGCGTGGAGCGCGTGCACAGAACCCTCTTAACACTGACAGCATTGTCTCAATACGATCGCCTTTGATATTCCATTCATCTTCGTACCCGTGACCGAGCAAAGGGAGACCTGGAACCTCGTGCGCTTTGCGCATAAGAAGCCTGGTGATGAGCTGCCAGCCAACAATATAATCAACTGAATAAGCTTGAACGCCGCCACGCTTCTTCAACAATGCGTAAATTCGGGGCGACAAACGTCAAAACATTAGAAATACTTAGGGTATAGGCGCCGTTGTTGTTGATGCATCCCTCATTCAATCACTATCACCGAAAACGGGCCCGCTCAAGAGCTCACCGCTCCCACCCACGAACCCACTAGAGCGCACCCATTCCATCCACCAGTACCCACCTTTTTCAAATTGCCAATCGGAGTGGGAACAGGAAACTCTTCGAGTTTAGACTTTTTCAATGTTGCACATTTTGGGATGAAATGTTGCAAAAAAAGTTATGAATGTTACACACAATGTGTAAGTATTTCACTAATTCACACTATTTCAGCCCATGTTTCTTTGCACGAGACGACTGCCAAACAAAATAATAGTTCCCTCTCGTAGTGTCGCCCGATGATCAAACTTTCCTGCGTGCAGCACATCCTCTCACATGGTTCCCCAGCTCCGGCGCGCGTCCAGCAGCAGCTGGATCCGTTTTTCCCTGCTCCGGATCCGGCAGCTGGATGATGTACGAAATCGACAAATCACCACTGCATTGTTGATGTGCATAAAGTGTGTACAGCTCGCCGCAGCTGCAAGCCTGCAATCCAGCTTATCGATCGGTTTGCCGAGAAGGAGATCAGCCGGATCTCGACGTATATGTTTACCCCATCCTATCATCCAGTCTTTTAAAATGCCTCTGGTCCAGGGCCTGTCCCGTGCAGCAGTCGGGAGATGTGGCGCGTGTGTTACGACATCAAGTGCCTCTTTCCACCGTGCGAATCATCAATCTCAAACTTCACATCCAGGCTTGTTACTCCTCGTGTGCCCTCTCTTCCTCCCCCGAACCCTCTTGATGCATGTTTTATATGTGCAAAAGTTAGGGCTTTCATCCTGTGTGCGCTGGCATTTCATCAGCTCTTTTGGAAAGAAAGTTCCCGCTAATCCAAACATTCCTTGCCCGTCTCGTTGCGGTCTCTTATTTTTGGCTGTTTGTGAACTTATTTCAAATAAACTTCACGACCTTGCTGCGTTAACGGGAAACGGACACTTGACTTGCTCACACCTCGACCCAACTTGGCAGACTGTTTTCGGACGCGTGACTGATTCATCCGTTTATTCACTCAAAAGGTCAGTTGTTCTTAATATTCCTATTTAAGACTGAATTGGTAGAGCAAGATCCACGAAGCAGCATTGATGGATAATGAAATATTCAGTCTCATGTCATAATTTGCCTACAAAGAGATATGCATTTTTAACCATTAGGATACGCTTGCTAGGTCGCTTCTGATGTTTGAACGTATGAAATTGTATCATTTTCACATACAGAAAAAACGTCTTCAGCACTTGCGATTGGAAGTAGTGATTGGGATTCGTATATTGACACACTGAATTTTGGTAAACGAAAACTGAAAAATTGCGTAGGCAAACATCATCATTTGAGAGCTTCTGAAACAGGACAAGACACTACATCCATTCAAACGGGCACAATTCGCGAATTATTTTGTATTTCGAACAGGTTTAGCTACCACTTCAAATCAGTACCGCATTTTTCTAAAGCTTTTTGCCTTATAAAGTGTGTTTGTATTAATTTTTCTGTACAGTAAAGAATGATTTTAGAGCATACTATATACTCGAGTTACTATTAATAAACCTAGAAAATTCATTCAACCCATTCTACTTTTTTGGAACATTCCAAAATAATTGTTTCTTTATTTTACTTTCCTCTTAGAATTGTCGACGAAAAACATTCTGGCGTTGATAATTTCAGCAGTCAATCTGACGTCTGGATGGAAATTTATGTTTTGTTATTTGCCATGTCTTCTTGATTTTGTTACCCTACTCTTAAAACCGTAAGATTTGTAGCAATAATTTAAAGTAAAAGGATATCGAAAATTTGATTTTGACAGAGATGCATCGTTGTCCTCTCAGTGGTTGGTACAGTCATACAGTAATATCCGTTGGACTTGCAAGTTGCAGAAGAAACAAATCATTTTGGTTGTGAATTTTCTTTGTGCTTTTTCGACAATTTTTGTCCGTTTTAACTACTGCCACCAGTGGCGCGCCGACGGGGGGTGTTTTGTTGATTTTGTACCCCCCTCGAAAGTAAAAAAGTGCCCTAAGGGTCCCTAAAGAAAAACACCATGATGGAGAATTGTCATGCAATACTCCCCCCCCCCTACGTTCTATCGGAAATATTTTTGATACAAAACAAAATTAATTTCGAAAAAAATTAAAACACCCTCTCAAACCAAAGCTCGGCGCGCCACTGATTGTCACCGCTGTACAAGTACACTGTAAGTGATGGCCAAAAAAATAAAAATCAAATTTTATAACTTATGAGTTTCGATTTTAATTAAGAATCACATGATTTATATTAGTTTCACAAATTAAAACTTCTATCTTTAGTCAAAATTAGTGACAAAAAATCCTTCTACGTTTTTCCATTTAAATCTTTATCGCAACTGAAACATACTGTTTTATCTAGCCAAAAATTAAATAAAAGCTTGTAGGAATTTTATGCAAAAATGCATCTTATATTAAATATATGTTAGAATGATTTGAGACATGGAATGAATAATTAAATTTGTTTTGTGCTTTAATATAAATCCTCTAAGATTTTATGTTCATTTTACGGTCACGTAGTCTGCAAACACGTGGCCGGACATTGCAGCTAACTGCCCCCGCCATTGCGCCGCCACAATATTCATAAACCATTTTACAGTTTACATTCGACCGGACCGGAAATAACTTGAACAAAATCCGCTACAAACAGGACCACCATTCTACCATACCTGCCCACACCCCAGGGTGAGAAAGCGCGACAGGTAAAGTGAGTTAACCGTATAACGAGACGCCTGTGTGCTACTCGCAGAGAGTTTAATCTTGACTCTGTGTTGACTTTAAAGCGAAAAAGAAGCGGTAAATCTCATCATCACCGGCAGACCGAGCGCGACGGACTGGCGGGATCTGTTTATGTACATCATACGCGACACGTTCGTGCGCCTCTCACCCTCCTCACCCTCCTCAACCGCCTCAACCTCACGCAGAAATCATGTACAAGAGCACTTCACGGCAGAGCATAAAGTCCGACGGAGAAGATGAAGAAGTCTCATTCGGCGACGGGGTAGTTCACGGAAACGACGGAGACCGTTTCAGCCACCATGAATGGACGTATCAAATTGGTGAGCAGTGAAGTAGATTTGTTGCCGTTTTCCGGGGCTAATTACGCAACGAAAAATGCCGGAAGTATAAATCCCCTCCGGGATGCGGTTAATCATCTTGTCTGTGACACCTCGGCTGAGTCGGTTTTGGATTGGAATTTAATACAGCGAGACTACGATGATCCCAGTAAGCTTTTGTGTTTCTTTTTTTGCCTCTCGGTAAAAACAAGTCAGTAAATTAAGAGAATGCTTCAAATTTAAGACTGATGAATCCTGGATTCTTTTCGTAAATGCTTTTTTTCCGCCAAACTAAGAGATTGTTAATGGACGTGGTCAAGTGGATGAACTTGATTGCGATTGACTTACACAGGCATTTCAATGAAACTTCTGTCCGTCGTGATCCGTTTTTTTAAAATTTTATTTCTTTTCTCAAAAAATATATTGCCGAAATATAAATTTCAAACTACGGATATGACGTTGCGAAAAACCATAACACATACACACGTGGCAAAAACTTTGCGTTAACCGAGTTAAGCCATTATACTCGATCGGCGCATGGCTTTTGTACAAAGCCGCGAGTTAAAGTGCTTAATTCGGTCAGCGCAAGGTTTTTGTCACGTGTGGACGTGATATAAATTCAAGCACGTAAATTTTTAGACGATGATTGAAAACGCCAAAAAGTTCGTTTAGCTTTTGTATATAAACTTCTTTACCGCAATGTCAGTCTGTTATGATAATTTATTCATTATTTTATGGCAAGTTATGGTTGACTTTCACCCTCCCAGTTTTGGCCAGTTTTCTACTCTGTTTGGAACTATTGAGAAAGGAAAAGAAAGAGCAAATCTGTTTGCTAGTCACCAATAGGAATGGGATAGGAATGGATACATCTATCCAAAAGTTTCTGCGTTATTCAAATATCGTTAATTCTGTTTGAGTTATTCAGTACAAAAAGAAGTCTTTAATTGGATTTATTGCTGGGGTCTAGTTACGTATTTTCAACATGGATGTCAAGATTGTATTTCACATGGCCATTGTTGCAGAACAGCAAGCAAAACGTGTTGCGACCTAATTATAAACCCAGCAATTTTTGGTCGAGTTTATTTGTCAGATAAATGGCAGGGAATATTGTTTTGAGCAACATCATTAAATTTATTGATGCTTGTAATGAAATATCACAATTATAAGCCGTGCAGGTGCCAGATGAACAAAGTCTGCTTTGGCGTCATAAAATGCTTCTGTTTTTTATTACACTAAGCGACATCATAAAATCCTTTGTTTCGGCTTTTCCTCAGGTTAATTATTTTATTTATTATTAATTAAAATGGTCTTCAGGCTCATTAAACTGGAATAACTAGAATGATTTTAATATTTGACTCTTTCCTTTGTTCGATATTGCCTCTTCGTCTATATTGCATTTTAGTATTGATAAATGATATTAGTTAACATCTGATTCATTTTAATACATTCAAATATTAAAACGAAGGAAAAACGTTTAATGGAAGAACAAACATCGTTGAATGCCCTGCGTAGGATTGAACGCCATGAACCGGCAGTGAAATGTGTTACTGAAATTGATCTGCACATGAGGTGTTTCTAGCAAAAATTAATCTACCTTCCCACTCACGTCTTCACAAGACTACTACATGTACACACAAACGGCGTCAGGTCATGTTTGCGGTCGGGGCAATTTGATCCGACACTAAGCCACAACTCCAACCGACCCACTGCAAACAACTTCAAGTGTGAAAGTGTCGCCTGTAATAAAAGGAATTTTCTATCAAATAGTTTTATGTGTGTTGTAGATCTACAATTGGCCGCGGAGCTGGGCAAGACTCTCCTTCAACGCAACAAAGAGCTGGAACGTGACTTGAGCGCCTTTCAAGACCATGCGGAAGATCAAGCTCTCGAGATCGACGTAAGGACATGCGTATGAGTTAGGCGGTCCGGGGTTGTCTCGTTACTCCTGATTTGAAAATTGAGATGGAGCGATAATTTTTTCGGCCTGTCAAAAGAAGACCGGTCGCCTGACAGAAAAGAGGAGGGTCTGCGGATTATGTGTATTTTTGTCAGACTGACGTCTGTTGCGTATTTTGACTGTGGCGTTTGTGTATTTATAGTTTCTCAGCAAGCAAGTGAGACTGCTTCGCGATGAGAGTGCCACGAGACTGGCCGCGTGCGAGATGCTGGATACGCAACTGTTGGAGCTCAAGCGAAGCGAAGGGAGCTTGCAGGAGATGAGAAGTCTTGACTATATGCGAATCACGAGGTGGATATTCTGTTTGTCTGTCTGTCTGCCTGTCTGCCTGCCTGTTTGTCTGTCTGTCTGCCTGTCTGTCTCTCTGTCTCTCTGTCTCTCTATTTTTCTGTCTGTCTCTCTGTTTGTCTGTTTGTTTGTCTGCCTGTCTGCCTGTCTGTTTGTTTGTCTGTCTGTCTGTCTGTCTGCCTGTCTGTTTGCCTGTCTGTCTGCCTATCTGCCTGTCTGTCTGCTTGTCTGTCTGCCTGTTTGTCTGTCTGTCTGTCTGGCTGTCTGTCTGTCTGTTTGTCTGGCTGTCTGTCTGGCTATCAGCCTGCTTGTCTAATTTTATGTTTCATCGTTCCACTTGATCCCAAAATAATGACAGAAATCTGTGTTAGATAATAAGGCATGAAGTGAAAGTCGCTTTGTTTACTTCGAACTTTAATTTCACTTCACATGGGCCAGCCATTGTGTGTCTTCAACCGTGGACCATTTTTTGCACCTCTCAATTATAAGCACACATGCAACAATGTACATTGTACGCGTGTGTGTGGTCAGTGTGGTGCTCTTAATCGTTGACCCGCTCACTTTAATAAAGCGCTATACATTTCGGCTTTTTTATATCTTCAGATTGCAAGACACGGTTGAAGTACTCCAGACGCGGTGCGACGAACTGCAATCACAAGTCACCGAGATGAAGCGCAAAAAATGGGAGGACAAATTTGCAGCGCAGACAACACTGTGTGCCACGCCCAACGGTACAGCGGTTAGCGGTACCGGCGGAATGACTAGGAGTATCACGCTTGGGGACGGCCTGAAGGCACCCAGCAAGCAGGGCGGAAAAGATGATTCCGATTCGGAGGATGAAAGCAGTCCGGAGACGGGTATTTTAAAAGAAAAGATCAAGGTATTATGCGAGCGATTGAGGAACGAATTAAGGCGCCCATAAAACGAAAATAATGTTTTGACTGACTGCTTTGCTGATTGGGACGATTTATGAGTCGGGACTCAGAATGTCTCCATTTTATATTTTTTTAATAGAGGCATAATTAGGATGATGATTTTCATAATTAATTATATCGTTCAAAATATGGACACATTTTTGGCAAAATTTGAAAGTTGAGAAAACAGAAGAAGATTTCATTTTCCATAATTGTGACCGTCAAAACTTCATTTTCGCAGAACAATTTAATTTAACGAATTTCGATACTATCCCTTTTCAAATCGCTTGGCACTAGCAAAATCTTTTTTGAGTGTCAGGGGGCGGAGCTATGCGTCATTACAAGAATATCAATCGTAAGTTTCCAGTCGGCCTGAAGCTCCACTCCCTGCCGTCCAAGAGAGATTCTGCTAATGAAAATTGATTTCAAATTGAATTTTGAGGCTGTGCAAAGCTCTTTATTTTTACTATTTTTTAAAATTGAAGTTTTTTACACTCAAAATCAGGGTAAATAAACATTTCCAGTGTTTTCCCAGCTTTCAAATTCTGCTGAAAGAACGATAAAGTTAGGCCTCAAAAGAAAGTTACGCAATAATAAATGGGGATTAGATTAAAGCGTAATTTCAGTGTAGAAGTGATTTTACAATTTTGCAAACCGAAAAAAAGTTATTGTATACAAATAAACAATGGAAAGGCCTTATGAAATATGTTTTCATTTTTTCGGCAGGTTCTTCAACGGCAAGTCGGCGACGAACGCAAACAACGCCAGCTCCTTCAGGACCAAGTGAGTAACGTGATGGCCGACAACACCTCCCTCTGGTCGCAGCTCAACCAAGTGACCCACGACGCCGCGAGCTGGCGCGAAAAGCTCGAACACCTCTCCGCCAAGTACACGGAAGAAATTACCACATTCAACGAGGCTCGTCAGCTCTCCAGTCAGCAACAAAAAGACGACGCCAACGGCGAGGATCACACCAGTCTTCCCTGCAGCAGTTCGCCCCTGTCCGAGGGAGGACCACAACTGTCCATTTTGGATGAGATTGCCGATTCACTGAGGGACCGGTTCTTGGATGACCTGCGACGCGAGCAGCAGGAACAGCAGGAACAGGAGAAACAAGAGGCCGATTTAACGGAGACTTCACCGACAACTAACGACGAGGTGATCGCCACTGCAACTGTCAAGTGCAAGACCTCACAGACCGACACGAGTTTGATTATCGATTACCTTGCCAGTCGCGGCGGCGACCCCACCAACGGACGCTTCGAGCGCGGACCACCAGAGTATAAGAAGCTGTTTAAGGAGATTTTTGACATTATTAAGCGCTCGCAGGAGGAGGACGCGATGAGGGTCGACCAGCAGCCGGGTGGTGCAACGAGATCGAGGCACGCCAAACCGAAGAAACAGATTGTCTTCTACCACAACCATTTTTAAGATTGGTGCATTAATTATTTATTCATCCAATGGTCTTCCGATTTTTTTTCGCACGAATTTGAGAGGGAGCATGTATATGGGCGTGATTTGTATCATTTTCTCCTATTTAACCTGTCGATTTTATATTTATCAATTTCTATGAATCTAGATGCTTTAAAATTCCAAAGTCAAAAACGGAAAACGATAAGATTCAAAAATTGCTAGGGAAACAAATATGATTGGTAGATTTAGCAAGGGTATGCTGCCCGGATTAATTCAACGGAATTCCAACGCAAGACCTGAGGAGGCACCACTGAATTCCTTACAGAGCGCAAGGCAAGTGATCCAGACAGCGGATTCCCATCCGGTTGCCGGAGGCGTTAAATGCCTATATGATTCATGAATAACGCGTCGTGCATCAGTATCATATTCGTTTGAGCAGACGAACGTCACGACCAGGCACGCCTTTGGGAAACCCAATGTGCCAATACCCATTACGTGTGATGGCACAGTGTTGTTTGGAGAACAATTAATCAGCTCGCTTTGCCACATAATGAATTCACACATTCACTCACGTCTCCGATATGCGCAATTAAACGAACCTGAGCCATCAAGAATCAGGCTCAGACTTCGGCAAAAATCATTATATTATATCAGCTAAAATAGAGTGTGACTTAAATTTAATGTTTAACTTATAAACGACACGCGGCGTCGTTTAACTTTCCCCAGAAATTGCATTCAGCATTCAGTATTTGTCCTTCATTTTAAATGTCATCAAGAGGTTTCCAGTTAGTATAGTGGTAAGTATCTTCCATCTCTGCACAAGGATGAACAATTATAACAATTCTTTGGGTTTCGTCAGTATCTCGAATCTGACGATGAACCACTTGAAAAGAGACAATCAAATCCTCGCATGGACCGTCTCAGTCCTCATCACCAGCATCTGTGGGGCTCTTGCCAACGTCCTCCTACTGTTGACCCTCATCCTCCACAAACCGCTGCGTCAATCCTCCAGCTCATCACTCATCATTCACACCGTCTGCCTTGACCTTTACATCTGCGCCTTCGCGGTGCCTGTCAGCGCCATTCCCATATACCTCGGCCCGCGGTACGAGCGGTAGCTTTGAGTAAACCAAACTTCGGAATTAAAAATTTCATTATTCAGTTTTTATTCCTTAAATTTTTGGTTTGAGATAGTCTTGTTTAAATATATTTAAATTTATATTTAAAATGCCGAAAATCGGCCTTTTTATTTTATTTAAAAGAAATAACTGGCATATATTTTATTTATATTTTATTTAAAACACCATTTTTTCTTTTATTTAAACTTAAAGTTTTTGGTTTGGTCGTTCTGGCAGGTTGTATGGTTTGAATTTAGAGCGCAAAGTGCTGATCCAACGCAATCTGCGTTTCATTCCAGACGCTAATTTTGGACTAGTCGAAGATGAATAGTTCTAATTTACCGCTTCAGTTGAATAAAAAAGTCATGAGCCAAGACGCAGAATGTAGAGTATTGGTGTCATAAAATATTTAAATTCGGCGTTTATTTAAATAGAATTTTTATTTAAAAGAAGCTATTTTGTTTAAAATATATTTAAAGTATATTTTATTTAATCCCAGCGATGAATTAGAATTTATTTTACATTTTATTAAATTAAAAACTCTTATTTAAACAAGATTAATTTCAGACAATAAATAGACTTTCGTTTTAATCAATATTTGAATGCAAAAAAATTACAGGGATACAATTTGCCTTCTAATCTTGATTAAATCTAACCTAGACTTCAAGTTTCTTGAGAGAATAAATTAGAAATTCTTCGTCAGGAAGTTTTCATCGGCTGAGAAATCTACTCAATAAGGATTTTAATTTTTTTGACATTCTTAGGTACGAGTTGCCTTGGTGGGTCTGTAGGTTTCAGTCGCTTTACATCGACGTAGTGTACCATACAGAAATATACGCTGCTACCATGCTGGCTCTCCACCGTTTGATTGCAACGGTTTCATCGAGGTTATTCGTTCGCATGACCACTAAAACAGCCATCGTCTGGATGATTGCTCTGCCGTGGGTAATCGCCATGGTGAATAATCTCTTACCGGCTGTCGGGAGAATGGGATTTCGAATGGTGGATAACCATTCCGGAGGCGGTTGCACTTTCGCGTACAGCGGCAGAGGTGTGACCTTTGCGCTGGCGTACACCGTTCTGGGAGTTTACATCCCGACTGCTGTGATGGGAGCATCTTACGCACTCTTTCTCCTGAAAACGTGTTGTCATCATTCGGGCCCACAAAAAAGCAGCAGAGTTCGCCGAAGGCGGCTGGAACTGTCCCGGACAATGTTGATCCTTTTCGTTTGGCATTGTGTCTCGCTCTATCCGATCAGTATTATGGTGGGAGTCTTTCCACAGCTGTATCTCGCGAGCTTGGAGATTCAACTGGCTGTCAAGTTTTTGAACTACAGCTGCAGTGCCGTTAATCCCGTAAGCCTTGCGTGGACGATATCACGAAGATGCAATATATGTAGATCGATGGAAAATAAATTGGTAATTTAATGTTGATGACAGTGAGGTTGCAATTGGCATGATCAGGACGGTTCAGCTCTTAAAATTCTTAGCGGTCAAAAGCTAAAATTTTGTTGCGTGTCTTTGTTATTAACACTGCAAAAGCTGAAGTCATTGTACGAGTTAATTAATGAACACCGAAAAAATTTCGCTTTTCGGACAAACATTTTGTGCTAAATGTCATATTTTTTAATTATGCGCGCCATCATGACTCCGTGTTCTTCATGACTCGGTGTGTTAACTCTTTTCGACAGTACGAACAGGGATGAAAATGAGTTGGCAATAGTAAAACGGGATGATTATTGCGGAACCAGATTTGTTTTTGAAAGCTAACAAACAATTGGAAAATATGAACAATTCTAACTTCTTTTTCGAAGAAATTGCACGCGACTGGGTTTAAAAATGGCCTTGTCATATGCATCTTTTGTCTAACCAGAAAAACAAATTACAGAAGTTACTAAAAGTTACCACAAGACTATTATATTTAGGGCAATAGATAATCAATTTTTATTGCCATCGTTTTCAGGTGTTTTGTTGGTGCAGCAGTAAGCTGTTCCAAGATGGCACACTAGAGGTGCTTCGTGAAATGAGAAGGTTTCGATGTCGGCAAAGACGAAAGGGAACGGTGGCGCCAGATTTTGCTGGACAAGATGCATCGGTCGGCGTGGTAACGTGTGGTGCTACGTCGCAAAGGAACGACCAAATGGAACCGACAGTTCGGAACCGACATTAGCGATCGGAGCATATACCGCGTTCGACCGGATGTGGCAATACTTAGCGGTTCCTCTGACCGCTGCCTATTTGATGAACATTTGCACCGGGTTCGGGAATGCTTTTGAGACAAACTTAGAGCCGTCATTTTTCGGTCATTACTGATCCCCATGCCTCATTTTTTTGTTACAGCACCTGTCCAAATGAACATTCTCGACAGGCCACAAAATGAAATTTAATCTACACGCGGAAAAATTTCAGACAAAAACCAATGGCAGACCCAGTCCCAATAATGGCCTAGTTCAAACCCTCATTTGCTAGCAAACCAATAATTTGTTCCGAAACACCAAAACCTAATTTGGAGAACCCGCTACAATAAGGCAGCGGAAAAAACGTTTCATGAAACGGGTGCCATAACGAGAAATACAGTGCCCAATGCTGCATGCCATTTTAGTATCAGTCTGCTCTTATGATGTTGGGCTGTCACGTAAATTAAATTAGGTTGAAACTCAAACGTGCAAACGGATTAAGTGAATCTTCAGGCATACAGACAGGCAGACAGACAAACAGAAAGACAGTTTTAAAAAGCCACTAAGTATCGGCAGCCGAAGCCGCCATTAGACTTGTATTGCAATGCGATTGCTGTACACTTGGTAGTTGATCAGTTAAGTGAAACGCTAAACTAATTATTACTTGTGACCGTACGTACTCCGCTCATGAAAAGGGCTTGTAGCACTCACAATGATCTCCTCTGCGCATAATTATATATCAGGATTCAATTAAGCGTGATTTCGATTATTACATAGCAATTAAATCCCCTACATGTAGTTGACCTGTAAATGCGCGGCTACAATCTTGTCCGAACCGAGTTCGAGCCAACTGATTCTGCTGACGCCGTAGATAGAGATTGGTTTGGACAAGATTTCTGCCACATGTATATTGAGAAACACGTAATCTCATATTTTGTCGCAAATTACATTGTAGACCTAAAGGTATTAGGCGTCAGGGCGAAGCTGTGCCCTCTCCACTACAGCGCACATCTTCCCGCCTTATGCGCGGATCTTTTGCTATAATGCAAGTGAATCTTCGACCATCTTACGCGCTGGTCTTTTGCTATGATGCAAGTGGATCGGTGTTTACTGCGTTGAAGCGCGTTTAATTAAAATCCCTCCGGAAGGACAAGATCTCTGGGAACCTGCAGGCACATTTAGTCCCAGGAGCGCAGCTCAAACTGCCAGTATTTATTAATGTGAAGATCCCTGCATTCAGGATTTCGTTTTCCGTTCTGACAACTCATAACGAGTGCCAATCATAATAGGAGGGGGGCGGTGTGGAGGGTTGGACATGTTTGAAAATTTTTTGAAACACTTGGGTGGGTGGGGGCGGAAGGAGACCAAATTTTGGGTTCAGTTTAGTAAAAAAACATTTGGTCCTTTTGCCTACCCCGCTCGCTCTACCATAAGGGTCTTAGGCTACAAATTTCCCTACCTTCACCCTTTATCTCCCTTTGTTGCTGTTAGGAGTGCTGAACATAGTCCCTTTGAGCCATCATAACAAACTGATAGTTTTAGGAAGCCCAATTGTTCTTCAATCTTTTAGTATAAAACCACAAAGTTTGGACAATGGCCGAATAACATCACACCTGGAGAAAAAGTGAAGGAAAGTGAGCGTTTTGCTTTTTGAATCAGAACTCTCTCGGGTAATGTCCAATGTTTAGAGATTGAACTTTACTGTGATGAGGAAACCGGTAGGATTCTAAACAAAATTAATCCGAATCTTGTCGAGGTAGATGATTATAGGCAACATCGGAAAAAATGGGGGAGGCGACAAAATAGGGGAAGGGAAGGGGCTTATAGTCTATGCCAGCATAAGAGGTCTTGGTTTCGACTATAAAGGATCATAAAATAGCCCCTGCCGGGAAGTGGCTACGATGGCCCTCGTGCTATTAAAAGCGATCTTCTCAAAAACGAGAGCAGTTTATTTCAGTGCTTCCCGAAAGAGGATCGAGTTCCATCCAGACACGGACCACTTTGACTCTGCATATTTCCGGATTAACTGATAAATCCCTTGTCTTGGCGGTTTCTAATCGGATGCATCCCGGAGCTTAGGGTTCCTAGCCAGAAACAACGAAGTCCTCTAATATATACAGATTTGACTGTGTTTACTGACATTCTAAACCAGCCTGTGGATAAAATTCTTGTACACGTTAATCCGGTACTCAACGGTGCCCAGTTAATATAGTAGCAAGTATTCGCTGTGCGTAGTTTTGCGATAACAGCAAAGTCAGTCTGTCACAAGGATGAACTACTTTACAAATCACCTGATAGGTGGCCATTTTTCAAACCTAACCGACCGTTTGAAACGTGACGGTCGAATTCTCGGCTTCACCATCACCGTTTTTCTCATCAACGGATGGGGAATCCTTGCCCACGTCCTCCCGCTGCTCCTCATTGTTCACAAACCGCTGTGGCAACCAACCAGCTCCTCCCTCATCATCCACACTGTCTGCCTGCCACGCTGTTGTCGTAGTTCTGCAGATTTACTTCACACTCACGCTTTCTCCCAGACGGAAGCGTGGGCAGCCATGATACAAACTCTGCATCGCGTCACCGCTGCAGTCTATCAGACTGTTCGAACGTATATCCACCAAAACAGCCACTTGACAGTCTCCGACAGCATATTTTGTGGTGTCGGCAGATTCCAAGTTAAATTTGCATAGGATGGCATATTGCGTGTAGCTGTTGCAGCACCCATGCTGAATAATATTGAGCAACATCCATAAATTACTCTGAAAGGCGCCCGCCCATAAGCGGATGAAAATGTAAGAGACCTGATATAGTGAAGGGGGGATCGGAATGCAGGTATTCACACCTGTCGCTTCTGACCCATTTCAATTTTACCAACAATTTTCCTTCGTTCTTAATAACAAATAAAGTCCTGCAAAATACTTTGCTGACCATTCACATTTGTCAAGATTGATCATTGGTGTGCTTAATAGCTCCACCCGCGAGCTAGTCATTAAATTTTTTTGGCGGATCGGATGTTAAGGCAAATTTAGCTGACCGAGAATAAGACGGGAAACACTGAGACTAAATGAGTCAGACACAGGATCGGGTGAAACCATTAATCTATTGGACTAAGTAGCTTAGACGAAGTGAACAGGCCGGACATTATAGACAGGGTTGTCAAAATCGGCATGGTGGACTACGACAATACGGTCCCAATGAGAACTACATAGCCGTGGGTAGTCACGGGAGACAAGGGGGCAGGAAATACATTGTCTCTTTCCATTTCTCTGCTCCGTCCTGTGTTTATGCTTGCTTTGGGAGGATGGAAATATGATAGCGCTGCACATGGAGGCAGAGAATGAGAAACAGGACGATGTTGTGTCGTGTATAGTGTGTCGATCTCATAAAGAGGTGAATAAGGTAAATCTCTTACCTGTTCCCAACGATAGGGAGCCCAACGGTATTTTAATAAAATAAAATTCCCCCAATTGCCCATCAACCGTTGCTGCGAAGCCTTAGCGCCGCAGCGGTGACTTTCATTCCACCTGCCAATTGCTCATGGGTGTATAACAAACGTGTCAGTATGGCAGTGGTACTAAGGCAGTGGCAGTGACAGCAGCATGGGTACTGGCAGTAGTATGGACACTGGCACTGGCACTGGCACTTTCACTGGCACTGCGGCCGCAGCTGTAGCCAATGCCAGAGGCAATCCTGTGGAGAAATGCGTTTGAATGAATGCTTGGCCAACAGCCAAATGGTGAACACCACGCGGAGCTTTTTTCGATGTGGAACGAAAGCGATATTTTTTACCCTTCCACGCGTGATGGTTTTAGTCCTCATTGAAATTTTTTTTCAGTTTTAATTAGTCTGATCGATCAGTGGAATTGAATTGTATATGTATAACTCTGAAGGGTTTGAGAAAGACGAGGACGATGATCCAGGCCGCAATTTTTCCTACCGCTCGCAGATGCTCCTGTTAGTAATACTGCAATATTGAGCCAGTATTTCAAACAATTGGGTAATTACAATATCTAAATTCTATCGTTTGTGTATAGCGACGATGAAGAAGACTCGGCATTTCTGATTTCGAAATCACGACATTGTCGAGACAGGCGGTTGTAGAACGGTCGTAATTGTTGCAGTATGAAGATATGGGACCGTGTTGAGCAAGAATGCATACGAATGGATGAATACCCAAACATTGATTTTATTCTCAAGGGGATCAACCAGAAACCCAAACGGTTTTATCCCTAATAGGAGCACCTTACTTAATGGGCGACAAGCGCTTATCATTGATAAGAGCCCTTTGTAGCGGACACATTCACCATGGCCGGCGGACCGCTCACTGACATTTTTTGCACAATTTTCCGATTATCTTGCGAATGCTTAGAACATTTCCATCTTTAAAGCTCTCTGCCAGTATTATTTTTTGCACTGTACCAATAAAATACAGTATACCGTATGCTCGCAATCTCAAGGGACACTTTTTTGCCCTACCCGTAAATTTAAACTAACCCGGGCCCTGCCTATTGAGTGCCTTTCACCAAGTCACAACTGTAGGAAGAATTATCCGGAAAAGCACGACTATATAATCAATCGATCGAGCACAACGAGTAAGCTGTACGAAATGAGCCAATCAGAGAAGAGTGAACCAGATTGAACGTTCAATCGAATGAAGGGCCATAACGAGAGAGGTGGGGCTTAACTGCCCTTGTGATCGCGAGTATACGGTAATGAAAAATAGAGCAGATCTAAACTCGAGATATCGCATATGTACTTTTCGCCAGAACCGTATGACTATTGCTAGTAATGGTCAACTCCGAATTGACTGCTCGTTGAGTCAACAGCGTTCCCATCTTTGAGGCGGTAAATCTTTGCCAATGATGCCGCAGAGTGCAATGGAACTGTCGTTTGAAAGTCGCCGAAGTCGCGTAGTATACAAAGAAATCCACACTATAGTTCACATACCACAGAATGAAAACAAAATCGCTTGTAATAGCGTCAGCGATTTTGGAGAAGAAAAAGGAACAAAATGGATGCGAACTGGAAACCGAAAAATAGGCATATAGGAGATACGGAAACTGCGAAAGTAGGAAAACTGTAGCTGAGCACATTAACAGATGAGTGCTGTTTGCATGGTGAGTCGTGTGGTCGTGATTAACGTCTTCTTGGCTGCCTGAAATTGATGTGTGAGTTTTTTCTTGCTTTTTCAGCAAAACGATCAATGTCACGTCTGCTACAGTGATCACAACGCAAATGACGCTTACCCTGATAATCTATATGGCCGAACAGAAATAGGATGTAAATTGTCATGTATACTTCGGTACTAGTATGGTGCAGTTTAATGAATCGCTATGTTTCGGAAAGGTTATACTCACATCTATCGGGTACATGACCTCATCCCATGTCCACAACTGCGCAGTCATAGCACCGTTATGTGTCATCAAGTAAATGTGATGAAATGCATAGTGCACATTCCAGCCAGCGGAGACAACAAATATACCCGCTTCGGCTATGAGGGCGCGCCGGGCACTGAAGAAGTGGATGTATCTGAATGGGTTGGTCGTACAGGCGAGTCTCTCAATCGAAAATACCACAAGTGTTCTAAACAGTAATAGCAGACGTTTTTATGTGGCACAACTGTGTCACAGCAATTGTACAACAGCAAAAAGGTTACATACAAATCTGATATCCACACTGTAGTGTTTATTATGAAGTACGAAATCCCCTTGAACGTGATGTTGGTTGACGGATCCGATGCTGTGAGTCCGCTTCTCAAATTATCATAATTCTCTGGCGATCCCAACCACCTGCATATTAAAGATACCGGTAAGGATCGTAAAATAAAACCGGCATCCAAAGAAACTGGTACAACTGCTTGCAAGTGTTGGACCACGCCCAACAAGTCCTCATATCCAATCATCACAGCTATTTGACTCGTTAATACCTTACTTACTTAGTAACTCTATCTACCCTATTAATCCTATTCTGCTGCCACAGCTAATTACTTGTATGGAATTCTGATGTGTGTGCTATTTACTATCAATTCTATAGTTAAACACTTTACTATATAATCAGATGTCTTACTAGTTATAAGAGGCAGTTGTACTTCCTCTTTCCTTTCTTCCAGTTTACTTCTTTACCGATCACCACATTCAGTCTAATAAACTTGTTAACTATCCAACCCCCGGTTGGTAGACCTAACACAAGTTATTTACAAAGTTTTGATTTTGCTTGATTTCGTGAAACAATACTGCATGATTTTTCTCATGTCGCTGAAAATTTACGTTTTGTTATACTTCCCGGACTAGAAATCAACTTTAACCATGCAGAATAAGATTTTATGATTTCTAAAGTGTGTTTGCACCAGATGAAGGGAAATATAGCAGGATAAAAAGGTAAGGGATAAAAAGAAAACTGCAACGTTCAATCGACCAATCGATCGCCAATCAAACCCTATAAAATTCGAATCGTTTTCTGACATTTAGAATTAATTTTGGTTACTTTTCTACTTTGAAACTAAAAGAATGTAGTTTAAATGCGCGTTTCCTTTTGAATTTGTCGACATTCTTCACAGCATCTGCCGTGGGCAACAAGGAGACAGTGATCCAATCAAAGATATTGCTTTGGGTGCATTTTAATGCTACAGTTCAAAGGGGTCCTGTAACTCCGAATTTATATGCATGCATAATGATTTATCATATACGACATTGTTTTACTTGGTGACAGTGCTGACGAATGACCAAAACAGCAACTTTAAAAGCCAAAAATTGATATTAATTTCAGACGGTTTAATCAGCGGTTGATTGGTTGATTGAATGTTGTAGTTTTCAGTTTTTTCTCTTACCTGTTTATGCTGCTTTATTTTCCTTCATCTGGTGTAAACAGACTTAAGAAATTGTAAATAATTAATTCAGATGTCCTAGGTCAATTTCCAGTTCGGGAATTATGAAAAACTGGAATTTTCCCGTAACGTGTGAACAGCCAAGCAGTCTTGTTTCACAAAATCAAGTAAAATCAAAACTTTGCAAGTAATCTGCAAGCAGCTGTATCCACCTAACAGGAAGGCACATACGCTTAAGCGAATCACTGCAAGAGACAACGATGATTGGGAAAAGACTTTACATTTTAATGTACTGTAGGAGGGATCCGTTATATTGTAATTCACCCCAAGAGACTGAGAGCGCGCGAAGCATTGCTAGAAGGATTAACTTTTACTAGGACCTCACAAGGGGATTGTTGTGTTGAAGAATCCGCTTGTTGATCTCCATTCTAATTCCTGGATCGATCTCAGCGTGGCCAAGATCAGACCAATAAAAGGGATGGCTAATAATCACAACGCAATGACTATCCGACTCACCCGGTAATAATATTTGATGCCGATATGACAATGAGGTAGATGTTGGTGGTTGACCATGTCTTTTGGCTGACCTGCACGAGTATAATTAGCAAGCCACCAATGGTGGACATTACCGCCAACAGTAACGTGAACGATATGTATATCAAGCGGGTAGGGGCATGGGAAAGAGTCTTGTTCCACTCTGGATCGGGCCATGGCCAGTGGCAACTCGATAAATCACCATCGTTTGCCGTTGCATTGCTGCCGGTGATGTTGCCGATAAGCCCGGTGTAATTTCGTGACATTTCATGGATTATCAAAAATAAAAAAAGCAGCAGCCGAATTCGGAAACGATTTACGGCATGTGATGTCTACGAATGTATGCAGTCTACTCGTTCATTAGAAGTTGGACGCCCGAAGCTTGCCTTGCAGCCGTGGTTAAATGCGATGATGATTACCTTACCACCGAGATAAACTCGTGAGGGAAAGTTGCATCAAATTTTTACGGCTTATCGTACTGCGTAAATAATGTAAATATTTGTCATGACTACCCGTTGGCGACAGAATAGCGCTGCAGAACAATAGGGTCGCGCCTTGGAATGCTGAAAAGTAGAAAACAACCGAAATCAATTAATTAAATCCTTCATAGAAATTCATGTAGCCCATTAATCGACCGTGCGATTGATTGATTGATTTGTCCTCACAGAGCTTGACTTTCGGTGCAACTAATCGGCAAGCGAATCGGGTTTCGGTGGGCCCCTGCAGATTTATGGCAAGAACACTCAGCAATCCTAAGCGAACGGCATGTATTTCATAAAGTTTACCTACCAAACTTAAGAGTGATGAAACATCGTGCTTCGTCTTTTTGTTTCTCTCTCGACTCTCAATTGAGATTTTGACCTGGAAATGTTCAGATCAATCACCGCCCAGGAGCCAGTAAATCGTCAGTATACCTTTTCCCTAAAAAAGAGATATACTCGTGAGGGATACTCGCACACGTTTCTGAGTTCCCGTCCCCCGACCGGCAACATGTGGCATATAAATTTGTCCATCGTCTCACCTTCACCGGGACTGAACCTCGTTCAGCAGTCAGTCCTGTAGCCTCCAATGTTCTGCAGGAGATCGTTTGTTTTCCCCGTAATCCGGATCTTCATCGTTGCCAATCCAATGCAAAAAAATCAGTCAAAACGATAAGAATTGACCGTTCGGAAGGTGGTGCACTTTACTCACTTTCACCAGTAGACTCCATTCTGGATGCAACGTTGACAGTGTCTCCGAAACTGCAAGTTCAGAGAAAAACCGTTACATTGTATACTGCTCCGTTTGTGATGAACAATCACAGACAGTAGCGAGGCATTTTCAGTCCCACAACTCCGGCCACACAAGAACCTACAATTTTTTTTACTATAAGCGCCCGTTTCTATTCGAGCCAAATGCATGCGATCGTACCGGAATTTTGTCCAATCCGCACTTGAATATCTTGGCCGGGCCAATCAGGAATGGTGAACGAGCGAATGCCCTTAATAAATTGGATGGACATTGAAGCAATTTCGGAGGCGTGCCGGTTTTCGTTCCGAACAGGAAGGCCAGACGACACCTACCAAATTGAACACCAAGTACAGCTACTGTCCAACGGCAGAGTTGCGTTAGCTGGGCAGCAGCAACGGCAGTGGCAGTAGCATGTGCAGTGGCAGTAGCATGGGCAAGGTCACTGGCACTGGCACTTTCACTAGCACTGCGGCCGCAGCTATTGCCAATGCCAGTACCCGAGGCAATTCTGTGGAGAAATGCGTTTCATTGAATGCCTGACCAACAGCCAAATGATGAACACCACGCGGAGCTTTCTTCGATGCGGACCGAAAGCGATATTTTTACCTTCCACGCGTGATGGTTTTAGTCTTCATTGGAATTTGTTTTCAGTTTTAATTAGTCTGATTGACCAGTGGAATTGAATTGTATATGCATAACTCTGAAGGGTTTGAGAAAGACGAGGACGGTGATCCAGGCCGAAATTTTCCCTACCGCTCGCAGATGCTCCGGTTAGTAATACTGCAATATTGAGCCAGTATTCCAAACAATTGGGTAATTACAATATCTGAATTCTATCGTTTGTGTATAGTGACGATGAAGAAGAACGTATGCTAGCAGAGCGTTAGGAGGCTTTGGATCCTGTTGCTCAGGAAAGTATGCTAATGGGTGATGCTCAACGTGAAGGTTCTCTCACTGCTCCGGAATCGTTCTCATACCAGCTCCAAACGTATGTTACTCGTTAACCGTTAGGTTGAGTATTTGAGCTGCTTGTTTTATGTTTTTTTATGTATATTCTGCTAAGATGACTGATCTAATTGAAAATATTTTGTATATATTTGCTGGATGCCGAAGCTTTAAAAAATAGCTAGAAAAGCGTGCCATGGCCTGGCGGCGCTGCGGCTGGCTCTCGAATTGGAAATCCTCTGCTCAGCTCTTCGTTTCCATATTATTTTTGACTTTTTAAGTTATAAATAGTTTAGTAAAAAATTAGTAACTTAACTCGATATAAAAAAAGACAAAAAGTTAAAAATAATGTCGAAACGAGGACTTATCGCTCATCCTATTTGACTCAGGAAAATAACAATAACTGTTAAACACAGCCGTATAAACAACCCAGTCCGTGCACTGGCGTACGAGAAGTGGTAATAAAACTCGTCGCGGCTATGCTGTGTATAATTTTGTAGACTCCGGTAGAAATTGTCCGTGGCTCAGCGCAGTACAGAATATTGTTATTTATTCGCGTGAAACTTCATTAAACCGCTTTTGCGTGCCATGCTTCTTCTTATAAAAAAATGTAAAAAAACTATTGTTAAGGCCTGATATTAGGACACATTGAGCCATAAATTCAACTCGGTTACTTTGCTGGTTTTTTAAGAAAGCTCCAATCTTAATAACTCTTCTAATATGCAGAAATTGCAATATCTCGCTTCCCATTCTTTCCGATTCAGTTTGTTTTTTCGCACGATTTAGTTTCGACCTAGTTTTGAATGTCAGTTCAACAGTAGTGATCAATGGAGCGACGAGTGACGGTCCCAAGTTTGTCTCAAGCATTCACGAACTCGGTAATACAGATCACGCATTCGGATCGTACTGCCGGTGGAGACAGTGACGCAAGAGTGGAAATTAATGAGCGTCAAGATAATCCATCCATGTTCATGTGCTCCACCCAGACCGCTAATAATGGGTACGAGATAAAAGACTTAATACCGCGCAGGAAAGGGCAAAAATGGCAACCTCAGGACATATGGATGTCCATCTAATATAGCTAGAGCATTTCCATTTTCGTTTATCATTTTTAAAAAATTGACTTTTTAGTTTATTTATAAAAGTATTGCAGTATTTGTGTTGGACACGCCCAACAAGTCCCCATATCCAATCATGATAGTTCTTTAACTCACGAGTATCATACTAGTTCGTAACTCTGTCCACTCTATTAACCCTATTCTGATGTATGTGCCATTTACCTTCATTTCTATAGTTAAAACTTTACTATATAATAATGTGT
>LRSR01005193.1:0-10768 GCA_001579985.1 Hypsibius dujardini | reverse complement strand
AATAAAATAAATAAATAAAATAAAATAAAATAAAATAAATAAATAAATAAATAAATAAATAAATAAATAAAATAAATAAATAAATAAATAAAATATAAAATGCCTCGATAGAGCCTTGATTATCTCATCAACTTTCCATTCAGCGCGATACAAATTCGACGCAGAATATCAACACATGGATAGAGAAGTGCGAGAAAATGTCAAATCGACTGTAAATGTGACTCTGTAACTGCAACAATGTCAATTTTGTTACCACGTGTGGGCTCGGGGATAACAAAATCGCGACAGCTGAGCTGAAATAATCAGCGAGCTGACTGTGAGCTGAAATAATTAAGTGACAAGGACACCGACGCGTCTCGCTTGACTGTTTTACCTCTGCGACTGTTTAGCCACGTACAGTTCCATCTTCAATACGAATTTGTACGAAAGTGCTACTCGGATCAAATGAATACTAACCGCGGTTTGGGTTTCAATTGTTAAACCATTTTACTGCGAGTGGGACTCACAAGACTGGTTGTTTGCCTGTTCTACCACCAACAAATGCGTTACTGGGTCCGGTCGATAAATGAAATAATAAGGCAAGCTATTAGACTTGCGGACACGGTCTCATTTCGCACGTTCCGTTTGACCTTATCCGCTCTCATCTTTTATACTAATATGAGATCACCGATGTAATCATGTGTTTAGTCACTGTTTCCGGCTCTAACCCTGGGAACGCACGTTCCGTTCTGTTCTTTGAGGAGCTCCACTCCCCGTCCCATTTTAAGGCCAAGTTTTCTCTCGTGTAGGGATTCAACTTTATGTTTCTCTTCTTCACGGCTATTGAATCGTCCCTTTTTCTTCCTGTCTTCCATTAAACTTCCCATCCAACATGTCTCGCGCGTATTTTAATAATAGATTTTCGTCATGCCGTCATACCGACGACCAGACTGATCAGAGACTGGGGAATTGGCTGAAAATAATGTTGCCGTAAGAACAAATCTGACTAGTATATTATAAATTGTATCAGGATGGTTGTTTTGTGTTACAGCAATGTGCGAATGTGCTGGTATATACACATAGGTATTTGTTGCAATGGTACAGTTGTGGAAATAAAGAATTGCCTACAGTTATAACAGCTTTCAATAGTCTACAGTGAGTGAGTCTTCTTCTGACTATGTTGTAGAAAGGCACGCTTTTTGCGAGAAACTCCGCCCACGATGGGGATCGGGCAACGGCTGAGTGATCAATCTTTTTTGGCGGTCCTGTCGTTGCCTGTTTCTTTTTTGGCGGTCCTGTCGTTGCCTGTTTCTTTTTTGGCGGTCCCGTCGTTGCCTGTTTCTTTTTTGGCGGTCCTGTCGTTCCCTGTTTCTTTCTTCTATGGCTTTTTTAGATTTGTTGAAATGCTTCCCACACCCAAAGTACGCAATCCGTGGGACTTCGTTTGGTCTGCTTCGATGCAAAAGTAATATGGTCACCAAAGCCTTGCGTGTGCCTTTCGTCCGGAAAATACGATCCATTGTTTCAGAGCTAAAACGGGAAAGTCTTTGGTCGGCATATCTGCAGTATGTGTTGTTGAGAGTCTTAAGCTCTCAGATTAACAAGCAAAATGAGTACCGATTAATAATTTGTTAGGGCAGTGCCCTGCAGACCCCGCCCCCACTACATATTTGTATATGTTATGATTGGATGATTGGGTGTGTCTGTGTATTCTTCGATCGTTCCTAGAGCGTTCTAGCTCTCGGCTCGACGCTCACAACATAAAGTCAGCGTCGTAATTGTCTTCGTTTCGTTCTCCTTCTCTCCCGCCGCGGCACTCCGTCAGTTAACAGCTTCACTCGCAATAAACTCTCAATAATTAATACCGACGTCAAATTAGAGTTAATTCATATACCAACTTTCAGGATCATAGGAATACAAGAATTGACACGTTTGAGACATCTGCGTGGGTGGAATTTTTTTAATTGACGAGAATGTTTGTTTTGTGGTTGTTAGTTGCGTCGGGTGTTGTCGTTTCCTCTTGTCTAGGCGGCGCCCGAAGACGCGCTCCGCTCCGTTGGGTTTTCGTCCCACTCCTCTTTTACGTACGGACCTGTATTCCGTTGCCTACAACACCAACGAAAAAACCATCATCATGACGGATTATCCCAGTTCGGCTATCAAAGATGTGCACGTCGTGCGCATCCACGGACGGCGTCAGTCCGCCGACCCGCGGCCAAGTACCCGCTCCAAAATTCTTGATTTGTACTTACTTTGTATTATGTTATTTACTCTTGATTTTTTAGCATAAATTTCTGTAGTTTTCTCTCAACAGCTGTTCGGTTCTTTCATCTGTTTTCTCATTTGCTCCTGTACGGAACCCATTTTTATGCTTAAGGTGCTCAGTGGAGTTCGAGCACATTTTCCCACCATGTTTTCATTTATTTGTATTTTACCGTATTTTATCGTTAATCTTAAATTTTTTATTGCCACTTTTCCTACCCGGCCTGTCCAACGCCAAGGATTTCTCACACTAAAAAAGTCCTGAATGTTTCCTCATCACAAAAACATTCAATTTCCCGATCGAGTGCCGGAGTGAAAAACCAAAACGCCATTTTTTGTGCCAAAAAACGTCGAAAGTTTGGACAATACTGTATTTTCGCGTTAGACAGGGACAGTCGTAGTGGAGTGGAACGTGTGCACGGCTGTGTGCACCGTACACACAGCACAAGCGCCGCGTGGCCGATTAAACGTTCCACAGCTCGTACTCTGTCCCTGTCTAACGCGAAATACAGTAACCGAATAAATGAAATGGCTCTAACCCTTGATGAGAGGATTAAAGTGGGCAGGTATTAATTCTTATGCTGTTGCTTAATGAAACGGCATGTCAGTACTGCAGCGACGCGATTCTAAGGCGCAACGCAAACTGCGTTTTCCGTATATTAGGCCCAGGGGTGCGTAAAAAACCACCTACCCACTGAAGTGCGCCCCAGTCTTCAATCAAGCAACTTACCAACTGCCCGCATGCTTAGCTTCACAAATTTTCAATCAAGAGATCAATCAACTGAGAAAGCAGACTCTTACGTTAGCCACCGGCGGAGGGAAGCCTCTCCGAATTCTTCCGCTCTGTCAAATTCTCGCTGAGACAATCCATGAAGCAAAGATCAGCGCTTCAAAATTGTATTTCTTCAGTTTCGGTAGAAACATTTCGGGCATTTTAGACAGAAACGATAGATTTTTGACGGTAATTACTTTGAATAAAATATTTAGGGCAATTCAGACGGAATGGTGGGCAAACAGCCCGGGGGCGTGGCTAAAGCTGCACACGTGGCAACCGAATTAAAGCCAATGTCTAACCGGCTCCCACCAATATGCGTTGGTCGGAGTTTGAGCCATTTTAGCCAATGCGAGCAGCTGTTTATGACCGCAACTGACCCCACAGTCTTTGCTCGGTCGATTGATTATTTGACTTCGAATTATTTTGGCGATTTTCTCGATCGATTCATTGATTTTTTGCGGAGAACGTAGAACGTAGGATGAGTCAACCTTTGACACCCACGAAAATCCGCGTACTTTTTAAATTATGATTCCCGTAATACTGGTGTTAAATCAATGAATCAAGCAATGTGAGAATAACCTGCACGCATTGGCCGAAATTTGCTCAAACTCCGACCACCACATTTTGCTGGGCGCTTTAATTCGGTCGGCCTGAGGTTTTTTTCCACGTGTGTAGTACATTTTGCCATTTCTGTTTCCAGTCGCTCCAAAGGCAGCGAAATTATTCTGGAATCGGAATATGCAGCAAGCGACAGGAAGAATTCACTCGGGCAGTAATGGAGATTTTCCCTCCCGATCGACTTGAATTTGTTTTCGCAAATAGCTATCTATTAATCATGATTTATCGTTGGGGTCTCTGCATGGAATTCACATTACCGGTTTCAGAAAGGAATAAGAAAGACTTCCCCAGCGAGTTTGCGCTGTGAGCGGGTGCTAGATTGATTGAAAGCTAAATATTTTCCTTGATTTTCACTGTAAAATATTTCGATTTTGAAAAATAAATTTAAAACATGTGTTTTAACACTTGCTCGCACCAAATTCAATTTGGAGTCGATCCGCATCAGCCAAATATTTTTCCGGTGTCAGGGGGCGGAGCTTCAAGCCAGCTCTGGAAAGCTATGCTCGAATTTCGTGTTCTTTTTGAGAAATACACACAACTCCGCCCCCTAACACCTGAAAAATATTAAGCTAATGCCGATCGACTCCAAATTGAATTTGGCATGAGAAAATATAAAAATACATGTTTTGAATGCATTTTTAAAAATCGAAATAGTTCACAATGAAATTAAAGGAAAATAGTGAGCGTTCAATCAATCAAGCACCCGCTCACAGCGCAACCCCGCCTAGTTTATTTCTACTGCAACCGCTCTGCCAGAAACAACACAAAACGGGGCGGACTCTGGCTCCGCCTCTTCAACTGGCTTGTAGCGAATCAGCCGCTGCAAGAGGCGGGACTAACATTCGCTGACGTCACACCGATGGGAGGAACTGTTTGAAAAATTCAACTTGTTCTTTCTTTTCCACTTTTAAAGTCCTGTGCCCTGTTTCTTGTCTTCTTTTTCTCGCTACTTTCTTTCCAGTTCCAATCAACAATTTACAATATAATCTTTTCTTTGTATTTTCTCAAATCTCATACCATCATCCAGTGCGCAGTGATGCAATCTCTACAGACGCCAGCTGGAACTATTCTTTTCTCTCTATTTTCGCCCACAAATTTGTTATCTCCCCATTCTATACGTAAAAAATATTTACGATCTAGAGATTTATCCGATCAATCGCCAAATTGGTTGGAATAACGCACGATCAATCACGGTCTGGCGGAAAGCGATTGCGCCAAATCAGCCAATCAATCAATCAGGCAATCAACACCCTGCGCACATCAATCAATAGATTCTCCCTTGAATTGATTGATTGAATTGATTGAAGCTCTAGAACATTCGCTGTTATCTTCGCCTGGTCTGTTCCGCTTCCCCCTGCTTCAACCAGCAATCCCTCAGATTTTGGAGATCATTTTATTAATCTTCTCTCAAGGGATATTGGCGAATCGGACTGGAAACGCAAAAGATCCAAGTCGGCAAAACTAGTCAATCAAGGCGGTTGTGTCAATCAGCCGTAGGACGAAGCTTAATTTATTCCCACCGGTTTTTCTTCCCTCAGTTTATCTTGTTTATCTTGTTTCACCTGCGAATTTCATCACTAGCCCCGTGAACAGAGACATTTATCACCAACGGAATCATCTGCGACGTACTGCTCTGCTCAAGGCGAGGAGACGTAAAAGTTCCGGTGACTGACAAATCAGCTAATCAACCAATCAACCAAATTCCTTCAATACAATCTATTGTTTTCTGTGATACAACAATCAACCGATGATTCTCATTGTGAAATCCTTGTTTTGATTCCCACCCCGATTTTCGCCCCTTTTTCACATCTTCAACTATTCCGGTGTGTGTTCGCATCTCTAGCGGGCTGTTTGTATGGCGATTCTCCAATCCTGCGCCGTCGGACTGCAATTGGTCCTCGCGGTGGGAATTTTTTCCAGCGTCGCGGAGGCCGGTGACTCCCGGCTGTGGATCCGGACGAGAAGCCAACGGCAAATCGATGGCGCCGCCGGCGGAATCCCGCGTCAACCGAGCATCACCGGAATGCGTCTTGACAAGGACATGACGGAAGTGACCGCGGAGACGGGCGTCCTCAGCGTCGTCTCGGATCACGCGGTCACGTTCCGCTTCTTCGGCAGCAACCTCGCGCCAGACATGCAGCTGGCCTTCACTAGGAAGCCTGCCGAACGCAATGCCGAATGTGTCGAGGACATTTCCGGCAAATTCAACCCGGTGAACGGGTCGGTCAGCCCGAGTGCGACGTCGGTGCTGTTCGTGGCGAGTTTAGAGTCCACCGGAAGTGCAAACGGTTAGTGGCCCAAAAAAAATTTTTTTTTCCTTCTTTGAATGTTTCATTTGATTTATTTTTAATTTTTACGCATCTTCGTAAATAAAGTAGTGCAAGTGTAAGTAATCCAAAGTTTTTGTCAGCTCCACACAACCAGCAATGTATTTGCAATGATTGATTGACTGATTGGTTCAACTCAACCAGCAATGTATTTGCAATGATTGATTGATTGATTGATTGACTGAACTCAAGCAGCAATGCATTTGCAATGATTGATTGACTGATTGACTCAACTCAACCAGCAATGTATTTGCAATGATTGATTGATTGATTGATTGACTGAACTCAACCAGCAATGCATTTGCAATAATTGATTGACTGATTGACTCAACACAACCAGCAATGTATTTGCAATGATTGATTGACTGATTGACTCAAAATAATCTAATTTAAATCTTCGTTGATTTAAAGTGTTGTTGCAGTTTATTATTTTAAATTAAATTAAAAATCATTACGTCACCAGGCGTCTGATGTGAAATTATATTAGAAACAATTAAATTTTAAATAAAAGCCTATTTAGCATTGGTAAAATTGGTAGAATTTTTGGAAAACTTAGTTATGGTTAAAAATAAATTATAATCCCGCTCCCGCAATAATAATAAATATAAAGTTATAATTTCACAATTTCGATGCTGGCAGACAATTTAAAACTCAGGTAGTTAATTAATTGCACTCATGCCAATCAATCAATCTATCGATGAACGAGTACGTTGTGCTGTCTGCATTTGGGTAATTAATTTTAATTAATTAATTTGTTATCTCACTGCGACCGCGTGATGAAGTGTTGTGCTTCAGCGGACCTTGCACTCTGGGAATCTCTGTTCTAATTCCAGTATTTATATTTACACAATAGGATGGGCCGGGATCTCCTATCCTGGTTAATAGTGTCTGATTAGTCTGTCAGGTCAACGCAGTTGTAAAACGGAATCTCGCATGTTATCGCAAGTGCATTCGGCGCCAAAGAGGCGAGGAGCTCCACTAAACGGGGAACCTCTCTAAATGGGGAACCTCACTGAACAGGGAACCTCTCTAAACGGGGAGCCTCTCTAAACGGGGAACCTCACTGAACAGAGAACCTCACTGAACAGAGAACCTCTCTAAATGGGGAGCTTCACTGAACAGGGAACCTCACTGAACAGGGAACCTCTCTAAACGGGGAACCTCTTTAAACGGGAACCTCTTTAAACGGTCCCATTATTCGCAGTCATAACAGGCTTACAAAGTTACAAGTAGCATCTCCCCTCTCTTCTGCCGCTTTCTTTCTTTGTGGGCCGGTTAATAATGTGCCGCATCAGCACACATGTAGTTGTACTCGCAAGGAAATCGATCATTTCTCATAATGCTGATCGAGACTTCCGATCGCCTTCAGCGGCAATCGAAAAAAGTTGAACGGATTTGTCTTGTCTGTCGTTCACCGAACATCTCCGCGCTGAACACAGACTGCTGTATACAGTATAAAATTAAAAACATAGAAAATAACAACAATAGACATATTATTAATATAAATAAAATATGTAATAAAATATTTATTATTATAAATGAATAAATATGTTTTAAAAATTTAATTTATGTGAATAGAAATATGAATTTTCGAAACATAAAACTCGATTTAAAGTGTGATTGATCGATCGATTGATAGATTGATCGATCGATTGATTGATTGATTGATTGATTGATGTATTAAGGGAAAAACATTGCGGAGATTTGGTCGTCGAACAGATTTTTCATGCCATTTTTCTTCTTTCAGATACTTACTACCTCTGTGTAAGCCGCCTTTTGGAGAACGGACCAACCGGACGCGTCCAGCTGCAGTGGATCCACCAGGGCATCGAGCCGTGGCTGCAGATTCGCACCGTCAAGGCCCCCGACAATCCCCACTTGCTGCCGTTGTGGCTGCAGGTCCTGTGTATTATTATTCTGCTGTGCCTTTCCGGGCTGTTTTCCGGCCTCAACCTCGGTCTGATGACACTGGACCCCACGGAGCTGAAGATTGTGTTAAACTGCGGTTCGGCCAAGGAACAGCGCTACGCCAAGTCTATCATGCCGCTCCGGAGGAAGGGCAATTTTCTGCTGTGCACCCTGCTGCTGGGGAACGTGCTTGTCAACACGACGTTGACTATCCTCATGGATGACTTGACGAGCGGCCTGATCGCCGTCATTGGTAAGGAACATAAACATGACGAAAAAGGATCTTCCTATCTGTCTGCCTGTCTGTCTGCCTGCCTGTCTGCTTGTCTGTATATCTGCCTGTCTGTCTGTCTGTCTGCCTGCCCGTCTGTCTGTATATCTGCCTGTCTATCTGCCTGTCTGCCTGTCTCTCTGTTTGTCTATCTGCCTGTCTGCCTGTCTATTTGTCTGTCTGTTCGTTTGTCTGTCTTTTTGACGGCTTGATTTGTTTCCTGTCTGCCTTGTCTGTGGGAAGTGTATGGATATCCAAATTTTTTTTTCCTGGACCAGGCTTGCTTAAAATTTCTTCCCCTTCTCCACAGGCGCGACCATGGGGATTGTGATATTCGGCGAAATCATTCCCCAGGCCCTCTGCTCGCGCCACGGCATGGCCGTGGGAGCCAACACCATCTGGCTGACAAAGTTCTTCATGGTTATGACCTTCCCGCTCTCGTACCCCATCAGCCGGCTGCTGGACTGTGCGCTGGGTGCAGAAATCGGGCACGTCTACAACCGAGAGCGCCTGATGGAGCTGATCAAAGTCACCCACGGATACAACGACTTGGAGCAGGTTTGCGTTTTCCATTCTGTCATACGCAAACGTTTTATTCTATTTTCCTGTGTGAAACGAAGCCTTTTTGTGAAAGGAGCGCGGTGTGATTGCATTCAGTGAATAAGTGTAAGTGCAGCTCTCTCTCTCTCTCTCTCTCTCTCTCGCAGGAGGAAGTAAATATCATTTCCGGCGCGTTGGAATTGAAGAAAAAAACCGTCAAACAGATCATGACGCCGCTAAACGATGTCTTTATGATGACTTACGACGCCGTATTGGACTTTGATACCGTTTCCGAGATTATGCGGCAAGGTAAAGACGTCACACAATTGCTTCACGTCTGGTTCGTTCTATGTCTATCGTTCTTGCCTTTCTGTTTGTATGTCGTTCTGTCTGTTTGTCTATCTGTCTATCCGTTAGTCTATATGTCTGTCTGTATGTCTATCTGTTTGTCTGTCTGTCTGTCTGTCCGTTAGTCTATATGTCTGTTTGTCTCTCTGTCTGTCTGTCTATCTGTCTGTCTGTCCGTTAGTCTATATGTCTGTCTGCATGTCTGCATGTCTATCTGTTTGTTTGTCTGTCTATCTGTCTGTCTGTCCGTTAGTCTATATGTCTGTCTGCATGTCTATTTGTTTGTCTGTCTGTCTGTGTATTTTCTGTCTATCTGCTTGTCCTGTCTTCCCGTATGTGTGCCAACTGGTATGTCTGTCTGTGTCTGTCCATTTATATGTGTGATCATCTGTCTGCCTGGTATACCGTTTCCCTGCCTACTTGAGTACCGTATACGCTGTGTCGTAAAGTGTCTTGTCAGTCGGTCATTAGTGCGCGGCCGTCCTATTAAAGCTATATTCCAACAAGAACAAATGTCCCAGACGGAAACGCTTAGGCAGAGAGTTAACGGATTTCGCGACAGATGTGTTTGAATTTGTTCTTCTTGTCTATACACAGGCTACACCCGAGTGCCCGTCTATGACGGCAGCAGGACCAACGTCGTCGCGCTGCTCAACATCAAGGATTTGGCGCTGGTCGATCCGGACGACAACACACCCGTCAAGACGCTGTGCAAATTCTACAATCATCATGTGCGGACCGTCTTTGACGACACCACCCTTGACGTCATGCTAGGTATGGATTCGCGGGTATCGATTATCCATTCCCGCCCCCCCCCCACCGGTTTGTCTGACTGTCTGACTTTTTCGGGTGTATTGACTCACGAGTCTGCCCATTCGCTGGATCCGTCGATCCGGTTCGCTGCATTCTCTGGGGTCCTTTCAGTTATGTCACTTCCCTGCCTGTGGGCTCGTCTCGTTTCGCTGAGCTTAGTTTTCATATCCCTATCTGAAAGAAATTTCCCTATCGAAATTCGGCTAACAAAAACGTTATCAAAAAGGAAATCTACAGACACACTGGCAGAACCGGCAAATAGACTAATGGGAAGGCAATCTGCCATTTAGGCAATCAGCCTGTCGACAACTAGTCATGGAAGACAGACAGACATACTAATGGTTAAGGAGGCAAGCATGCAGGCAAGCATAATGATCAAGCAGACAGAAGGAAGACAGACAGACAGACAGACAGACAGACAGACAGACAGACAGTCGGATAGACAAAGAGATAGACGGTCAGGTAGATAAGCACAAAACGTAGAATACTGAAGGCGGAATGGGAAGGGAAGTGTTTAGGCAAACGTTTGGGGACAGGCAAGGACGTTTAGTCACGACCCTGAACGACTTGGAAGTTTTATTGATACTTCCAGGACACGTTCGTTCCAGCCGACAGACTTAATTCTCCATCACGCCTCTGTGTGCTGTTGCATTCATTCCTTCTCATTTTTTTGCTCCCTGCCTCCATCTAGACGAATTCAAAAAAGGCCGTTCCCACATGGCCTTCGTGCAGCGCGTGATCACCGAGAGCGACGGCGACCCATTCTACGAGACGGTGGGCGTGGTCACGCTGGAGGACGTCATCGAGGAAGTGATTCAATCGGAAATCGAAGACGAGATGGACACGACGGCAGACAATCGCAAACGATTGCGTCGCCGTGATTTTGCCATGGCCCAACAGGACGCGCCGGTCTTCACGGGGGCGTCC
>LRSR01005192.1:0-37867 GCA_001579985.1 Hypsibius dujardini | reverse complement strand
ATGTAGCCAATGTAGCCGGTGTAGCACGGTGTAACACGATGTAGCCGATGTAGCCGGTGTAGCCGGTGTAACACGGTGTAGCCGGTGTAGCCGTTGTAGCCAGTGTAGCACGGTATTGCCAGTGTAGCCAATGTAGCCAGTGTAGCCAATGTAGCCAATGTAACCAGTGTAGCCAATGTAGCCAGTGTAGCCAGTGTAGCCAGTGTAGCCAGTGTAGCCGGTGTAGCTAATGTAGCAGGGGTGAGGCTGCAGGAACATAGTGGGCCCGGTTTAGCATTGACTACTGGCAAGTTTGAGCAAAAGAGTTTTGAAATACCACGGCGACCCAAATATACATGGAATAACCGAATAAATTGCATTGGACTACTTGGTTAAGGCCCTTGGCCACCCACTCACTGCCGTTACAGCAATGGAATAGTGGAATAAACTTCCTAAACTACAGGGTTAAGGCCTTTAGTTATGATTCTATACTCTTTGATTTTGTTTTTGTGCTGTTTACACCTTGGTGAAGTATTTCAATTCTGTTCTGTATTTCATTTATATTTGTTTAGCGTGACTGTGCGAGCTGACCGTAATGAACTTCACGTCCCAATGAAAAAGGCGCTAATATGAAGTTGCTGGTCTCTAGAGTTTGCCCAAAAGTTTTATCGATTGATTTAAACTTGTTGGCTGGTCGTCCCGCCAATTTGGTTACAGTTCCCAAACCCATGATGGAAATTTGATTGTTGTCAGCCCTGTATATAAACATATATAGGTTAGAAAGGCAACCATTATAATTATCATTAACGCATTAACGCTTTGTAATAAAAAGCGCAATTTTCATGGGTATTTTGCGAAATTGTGCCATGATCGCCCGATATGAAACAAAACACTTTGCAAGTGCACACAAATATTGGCGCTTTACTATATATCGGGAATACAAAAGAATCAGAGGAATTTTATAATCAGAGGGTTCAACTTCCGATCATCGACAATGACATAAGTCAATCAGTCTGATTACCGTGGAATAATTATGCACAAAAGCTTCATTTTTTGGCATGTTAGTCCTGACGACATCCCATGTGCACGTGTACAATTGTACACCACCTGTAGCAAATACAGTACCAGTACCAATATCTTATCCTATGGTATATATTTGTAAAATCCGTCCCTATACTGCCCCAATCCTAAACTGCCGTTTTCGTTCCCCATAGCTGTTCTTTTCTTTTTTTGCCAAAAATAATAGAGGTGTGCCAATGCTGTTGAGAAAATCCGGAAAGTTATTGCACAACATTCATAAAAAAATTAATTAGGGAGAGATTTCATACTTCACAACAGGCCAAATGTGCCAGAATAACCAAAAAAATCGTGAAAAATATTCGTTTTGTAAATAATTTATATGCTATATACGCGATGAGATTTTTGACATAGAATTTCAACTGCGTTCATAGCATAGCACGGTGGTAGCATAACATGGGATAGCACGGTCACTTGTGGAGCTTAATAATTGCCTACTAAGTATGGAACAAGCTACCTAAACTAAAAACAAAACTGAAACTAATTAGTTTTGTCACTTAACCTCATTAACTAAACCGAAATTTTCAGTCACAAGATTTTTAATTTGAAAAAACTAATACTAAAATGATATAATAATATTTAAACATGTTATTAATCAAAAGTCACTAAGAGTGCGTTCAGATGGTACAGCTCGAATCAAAACCTTCGACTTGCGAGCGAATCAAGCCTCTTGCTTTCAAATTGGATCGAATGAACGCCAATTGGACGCTCGAGGCAGAGCCTCCTAATCAGAACCAATTCTCCCCCTTTGCACCAAGTTGTGTTTAGAAATTGGTTCTCGAGTGACCTCGGGTGACCAAGACAATATAGCAGAGCGTCAGTCGCCTCGCCGTACATTGGTGGTGTGTATTAGAGGTGTGCAAACCGCACCGCAGACCGCACCGCACCGCCGCAAACCGCGCGGCGGAGCGGTTTTGAACTGCTAGCGTTCTGCGGTGCGGTTGCGGTTAAGAAGTCTGCGGTTTTGCATTTTTTAACCGCCTCAAACCGCAAAATATCTAAAAAAGCCAAGTTAATTGTGCACGATAACTTTTTCCGTAATTTGCACCACATGGCACGTCATTTGTTTACGCTAGTAAGTTAGGGTCCGTGCTTTTAATCGGTTCACAAGTCACTGGAGTCCAAAAATAAAACAGAACCGTGCGTTAAACAAGGTCTTCCGATTTGAAGACAACTTTGCGCCATGTTCTCATTGTGTCGTTTTCGGAGTAATAAACCCAGTCTTGCTGTTTAGTCTCGTTTTATGGCAAAAATGGTGTCGTGATGTTTAAAATGGTTTTGTAGAAACATTTTAAAATGAAATATTCTCACAACTTTTCACTGACGGAAGCTTCAATCTATACTGAAACCTAGCGTTTTCAGTTTTTCATATACATTTTTTGTGTGAAAATATGAATGATTTGCAAACATCGCACATTCATAACTTTTAAGTAATCGTTTTCCACACAGCTCACTATAGTTTGAGACCATAATGAATTGTCTTTCAAAATTACCAGTCTAGATCATTTTTAATCATTTCCACTTTAAAAATCCACAATTTGTCTGTGGGCGCACTGATGATCGACAATGCGCTAGCCTCTTTGCACTACAGCAAGAAAAGTGCGGCCAGTATAACAGCCGTTTCCCTTTAGAATCGGCAAACTTGGCTGGGTAATATTCAAACTACAGTAAAACTCGTCTAATAAAAACCTCAAAAATCAAAAAAAAATTCAACTTGGGCGAGAAATTTACATTAGCCTTCGGGCCCCTTGGGGCCCCAAAGGGCACCCGGGGGCGAGGCGGGGCGGGGAGGGGGACGAAATGTTCCCCCAGTAAAACTCAGTGCCGGTAGAAATTATGTACATAGCCGCCCAGCATTTTATTTCGTATGACCGAGATCCTTCAATAGCTAAACGTTCTGGACAAGAATTAGCTCCTTTACCAGCGTTTTACTTCAACGATCGGTGCTATTTTAACAAAATTTAGAACGTACAAGAACTAACACATGCAGCTCAATACGCAGATCAACACGGCAGTGGCTTGCAGAAAAGATTAAAAGTAAGAAACAAGAGCGATTTCGTCAAAAATTTCCAAAGAAAAATGTCGAATTCAATTTAGGGGAGGTGCGTTTCACATGGTTGACCGCGAAATTTGTTCAACATACCATATAGAGGGAATATTTACATTAAGTTTCGCCCCCCTATGTTATATGTATAGGACGAAATCGGTGCAGAAGAAAAGTTCAATATAGACGAGGTATTCCATATAGACGAGATTTACATTAGACGAGTTTTACTGTAATCTAATTTGCTGAAATGATATTTCATGGCGAAGTGTCATTGGCTTATAAAGTTTAGGAGAGAGCTATGCCTACAACCTTACACAACCTTTCGCTATGCTCACAACCCACACAACCTTTTTAATTATCAATTGCTATGTTTACAACCTTTTTCGCCAATTGTTGGACACACCTTTACTAATGTACACAACCAGGAGGAGAGTTTTTACCAGGAGGTAGTCAGGGGGAGAGTTTTTATTTAGTAAAAGGTATACAGGGTTTATGGGATCATAACGTGAGAACTCGTCAATTATGTGTGGTTTGAGTTTTGCCACCGATCAGATGGTCACCACAATCGGTTGACCAGGATTCGGGGGTCGGCCGCCCATTCTAGGAAATAGTTCTATATAAGCTGCGCCTATAAAACTGTTCCGAGAGCTTCGCAGTCGATTTGGAGCCAAACGAATTGTTGCAGGATTCTGATTGAGGACCAAGGCCACCAGGTTTGCAACAATTGTGTAAAATCCGTACGTCACTCCGTCCGTTTGTTGCTTGATTGATTAATCGATGACGAAGCTCTGTCAGGTCTTTTTCTGATACTTCTCAACGGCATTTCTACACGCCGTTCACGACGGGAATTGTTGGCCGTCGGTGAACGCGAAGACTGCTTTGTCCCAATCGATGATTCCACATTTATTAGGCTCGGATGTGGGGCGGAGAGATCGGGCGGACTCCAACGCAGAGCCGTTGTTCGACGCGACCTCCATGGCTTCGTTCTCAACCGTCCCCTTGTTGTCATCCATCGCCTCGTTCTCATACTCGGCTTGGAGCATGACATTGATGTCATTGTTATTCTCTAGTTCTTCGGTATTTCAAATTTATGATTCAGTTGCACTTGAAGTAATGCTTAAAGAAGTACGTGACATATTACAGATCGTAAACGCTATTTATTACGACGACAACCGAACAGATATTCCGAATTGGGACGGGTTTGTATTTTGCAGGAATGCGTTGCCTGTATGAACGAAGATTTTGCGTGGCAACGACCTTAATTGTATCCTTTGATGGGTTTTTTGAAAAGGTTGTCCACATAGCTAAAGGTTGTGTCCAACAATTGGCAAAAAAGGTCGTTTACATAGCAATTGATAATTAAAAGGTTGTTTGGGTTGTGAGCATAGCGAAAGGTTGTGTAGGGTTGTGAGCATAGCCCTCACCTAAATTTTATGTATCAGTGAAACATATTGCAATCTTGTAAATCCACAAAATAAATTCTCTTTGTATTATTCCCGAGTTTTACAAAACACCCAAATACAATCCCAAAATCGGACATCTTTACTGGACAAAACGAGCAATGTGACGGGAAAATGAATTTTTTTTGTTATGGTAAAGTTTCAAGAACGTAGAGTTCAAATTGGATTTGGAATTAATCCATCGATTTTGATCAAGTAATGGTGAGCCCTTTTTCGATTCTTTATTATAGTCCTTATGAGAACCAAGTGAAGGGCAAGATGAAGAGCAATTTTGCGCTAAATGTGAATGGTAGGCCTGAACGCAAAACACATGCAATGCGTAAGACTTGGTCGCCATAAAAGTTATAAAAATCCCATCGAAGGAAGTGTCCCAATTATTGCCGGCTGATAACTCTCGAAACAGAACAATCTTGGTTACTAGAAAACTAAAACTAACGAAAAATTATTAGCTTAGTAAGTTTAGTTTTTGAAATCACTACTCCATATGAAAAAAGGTTGCACATCGCAAACGGAAACGCAAATTCTATTTCAGATCTCAGTTTCGAGGTCCCAGAGAAATATTTAAACGACTTTAAAACATAAAGTGTGTATAACTTCATAATACTAAAAAATGTGAAATTTATAAATTAGTTTTATTGGGTTATAAAAATATAGCAGAGCAAATTTATGATTTGCAATTTTTGCAGGATGACGCAAAATTGGCGAAACATGCAGCATAAAAGGGTTGGGTGTCAGAATGTTTTATACTGCGTTGGAAAGGTGGCTGCTCGCCTGAAAAATATGAAAGGCATCGAGGAAGGTCAATGGATAATTCGAAAGTTGACAGACCTGTTGGGCTGTCGAGGCGTCTAGCTAATCGGCCGACCGCATGGCTTGCGACCTGGCCGGACGGATGACGAGCCATCCCACAAATTGACAGACCGTCCCGAAGGCTTAGGATCATGCGGAAATTGGCGTCCTATCCATTCGGCTGTCGGACCACCCCGAAAGCTAAGGGACTAGTCGAATGGCTCGCGCCCGGCATGTTTATCCGGAAAACTGACAATGGAAACCGAATATTAGGACGGCTGAATTACCAGCCTAAAACATGATTGATTATCCGGAAGGTTAATGGGTCGTTCGGAAGATTAAGGGAAGATTTGGACGGGTAGTAGGCGAACCTAACAGTTGGACCACGATTAATTCAGTTTATAGCTCGCTACTCAAACGACTTTAAAATACAATATTGATGGAGAAGACAAGACGAGTAAGGTTTTATACCTTTGGCACTTTCGTACCGGAAAAGATGTAGGGAAACGTCGCGCAGCGGCCCGTATCCTCCACACTCAAAACAAGGAAAGGGTGGGTATGAACATTAAAAACCGAAAACGTTTGCGAATGAGAATTATAAAAAGGCGGCAGTCCGCGAAGTTGGTAGTTGAAACGCATCACTGGTCACCACAGACACATATGGAGCATGACACAATCAGGCAGGTCTGTCAGAAGGCATATGAATACTCCGGAATACACGCAGACGTCTCTTAAGTTTTACCATAACCATTCTGTAGTCAGGATAAACATCCGGAAAGATAGTGGAGAAACAGAACGAGATATTCAGATGATTCACTCAATGTCCCAAAAGCTCAGTTGTTCGAGAGGAATATCTTATACGACGACATCGGGACGGTCTGACGGTTTTCCAGTTTACGGTATCATGACGGGTGGTAGGTCAACCTTTCAAATAACTGGAAATCCTTCCGGACGTTACAGTAGTCCTCCTGGCGGTCCGCAAGCCATCTTAAAACCTGTTTTCGTCGCATTTAATCCACCAGGTTATCGGAAGTCTGGAAGTGCCTGGACTGTCCAAAAGATTAACAGGCAGGCTCGAAGGCTGTCTGCAAATCCGACATTCTTATAGGAAAGGCTGCATAGTAGGGCAACCCCCATCAATTTCCGGTGCCAAATTCTTCCGAACAATTTGCGCGTTAGGCAGGCAGTCTACGACAAGAGCGGTCAGAAAGTTTCTGAGCTTACACTAAATATTTGGACAATCGGTGATAATCCTGAAAAGCACGACTATGTTGACTGATACTAGGCTAGCTCTGCGGGTATTCCGTTTGCCCATCATTGTCCTTCTAGTGCAGCTTTGAATTAAATTGAAACGATAATTAAGATAGGTGGTATGATTGCCAGACGCAGAGGCAAGGACAAACAGACAAATAGACACCGACACTCAGGCATATAGACGGACAAACATTAAACCCACAGGTCAACCACAACATATAACAACGAACAAAAACAATACTAAATAAAATTGCTAAACAAATAACAGATATAATGACCGATAGGCAAACAAACCAGTTACCCACAAGCCCCCACCCCGAGTAGATATTACTAGTAATGCTTGTGCTCGGACGGTGTTCTTTTTTTAAACCTCTACTTTTCTGCAAAAGCACCAACTTTCTAGTCACTACTTTGGCCGAGCACTGTGACGAAACCTTCATCCGCCCTTGAGAATAATGCGTTACTGTTTTATGTAGTTTATTATTTTTTGGCCACACAATTGTTTGATTACCATTGCCACCTTACCGCGCAAATAGGTTATTAAAATATTCCGCAGCCAAACGCATGAGCATTGCTGTTTAAGTTGTCACATTATCCATTATTCCACTGACCAAATAAGAGCTTGTGGGAGCCTCCAATGCACAACTAAATAGCATATGCGTTTTTTCTATTATGTCATCGTTTATATTACGTGAGCAAATATGCACAGAGTCCTTCAAAGATTGTTGCAGCCTGCTATTTCAGATTAACGGTTGCACATGGCGACTTGTAATCAATCAAATTTGGAATTTATGTTTATTTCATTATTCCACTGCTGGAGAAACAGCGTATAGGTGGCCATGGGCCTTAACCATGTAGTTTATGGAGTTTATTTTATATTTCTACTGTTGTAGGGACAGTGTGTGGGTGGCCAAGGACTTTAACCAAATATCCTATGGAGTTTGTTCCATTATTCCACAATTGTAATAGGTGGGTGTTGGTGGCCATGGGCCTTAATCATGAACTCTAGGGAATTTATTCCATTATTCTACATCTATTGAGGGCGAGCGCGTGCACTCATATCATAAATGTACCGTTATTCTTGTGCTAGAAGTAGCCGCTGCAAATTTGTTTAGGCTTGTGCTAGAACTAGCCAAATCTCCTAGCATCGCGAGGCCAGTGTTGCACGTCGTAACTAGTATATCAAGGTGTGGCCATTATGACAAGGTGTGATTGATTCAGATGGTTAAGAACAGTGCAGGAAGATGTAGCCCGTGTAGCAAAGTAATGCCGGTTAGCGCGGAATGTTCAGGCTGCATCACTAACGAGGAGTTGGAATGGAATTACACACCCCGATTTCCCTGAATTTTTTCTCACAAATAGTGGACTGAAACATGTAGATTTTAGAAAATTTTTTATCTGCAATCGAGCCCCGGACTTGGCAGAAACAAATTCCAAAGTGCTACACCGTGCTACACCAGCAACACCGGCTACAGCTGTGTTTGCAACAACTTCCGGTGGTAAGTCGGACCACCCTCTTTTGGTGTAAACATAGACCACCCTACTGTTTTTGGGCTAACTTGGGACACTTTTTTTGATTTTCGGTTTGAACATGGACTACTCCAAAACTCCACAACTCCACAAAGAATAATTTCCTTCAGTATTTTTTACAAAAATCACTAGAATTAATTATTAAATTACATATATACAGCCGGCGACGAACACTACTGGGTGAAATTGCCGTGACTTTCCGTGGAGTAACAGGTTGAGGTGGTGCCATTTTCAATCAATCGATCAATATAAAGAATATTCAATTGAGCCGTTGAAAATATCAAGCAATCAATTTTGCCGCTCATGGTCTGTGGAAATTCACTAATACAGTAGGGTGGTCTATGTTTACACCGAAAGAGGGTGGTCCGACAATTTTCGCCGGAAGCTGTTGCAAACGCACTTGTACACCGTGCTACACTGGCTACACCGTGCTACACCGTGCCACACAGGCTACACAGGCTACACTGTGCTATACCGGCTACACTGTGCCACACCTGCAACACCGGCTACACCGGCTACACTGGCTACACTGGTTACACTGGCTACACTGGCTACACTGGCTACACCGTGCTACACTGTGCTACGCTGTGCTACACCGGCTACACCGGCTACATTGGCTACACAGGCTACACTGGCTACATCGGCTACATCGGCTACACTGGCTACACCGTGCTACACTGTGCTATAGTGGCTACACCGGCTACACTGGCTACATTGGCTACATTGGCTACACTGACTACACTGGCTACACTGACTACACTGGCTACACTGGCTACACTGGCTACACCGACTACACCGGCTATACCGGCTATACCGGCTACACCGTGCTACACTGGCTACACCGTGATCTATCCGTTTAATTCCATAACTAATTATTTTTAGCTGTACAAACGGCGACGCAGATGATTGTTAAGTTGCTTGATTGAAGACTGAGGCGCATTTGAGTGGGTAAGTGCTTTTGTCCGCACACCTGGGGTCATATATACGGAAAACGCAGTCTGCGTTAGAATTGCGTCGCTAAAGGAACACTAGTGGAGCTATTCGGTCCAGTCATCTGCAATACGCTGAGTATAGTCTTGTCTATATTAAACTTGTGAATTTAAATTAAATGAAAACTTAATTTTAATTTGGTAGAAGGTGATTTTTCATCAGAATTGAAATCATTGTCTCCAACATGAATTTGTATAAAAACTAATTGAAAACTTTCTTGCTGTTTAATTTGAATCATTTTAATTAAATTCTATACTTTCAATTTATCAAAAACATCGTAAAAAAATTGCTAAACCGTGCAAAAATATTTTGTCAATAAGGATTGATACTTTTAATAGCTTGCAGCAGTCAATCAAATCGTCATTTAATTAGCAATCTTTAGCAAGCCGTTAATAAATTTAAATTGAAAATAAATATAAATGTCCAGTACAGCGAAAACTTTCATGTTAAATTAAGGAATAATATTAAGCACGAACTTGAATTTAAATTAAATTAAAAATTAATCGTTATCCTAAACTCAGTTAAAATTATAATGCTTGTTTTGGGGCTTTTTATTAATATTTTAAATGAATCTAAGCAAGACTAAATTATTGTTTTGGCTTATGTGTATTCTAGCTCCTCAACGACAGCGCGACGCTGGACAACGAGCAGACTTGGCAGCTGCCTCTACCGTGGCATGCTCTGCCGCCGGAAAAGCGGATTCCTGAACAAGTTGGGCTGTGCGCTGAGCGGACTTAGGGGTCATTAACATATTAGGTAATCGAAAATTAGCGAAATTTTAACACTAGTCCACCCCTGTCATCAAATGTAATCAGTAAAACGACCACCCTACGTTCGTAATCACAGCTTATCAATGAATCGACCACCTTCCATATCCATGTTTTCTTCAGTGTTGGTCACCCACCCTCTGCCGTACGTAATCAATAGTATTCAACTCAAGAGAGGACCCTCCTGTTTGTCATCAAAAGTAATCACAATTCCAGACTACCCACCGACCCTTCCTTGATTACGTAATATGTGAATGACCCCTTATGAGCGTCTGTGCATTGTGCTGCTGTTGATGGGCCCAGACTTTATGCAGGTATATACACACATGGCAAAAACTTTGAACTAACCGAGTTAAAGCTATGTTTTTAAGGGTGCCCAGCAAAACAGCTGGTCTGAATTTGCGCCAATTTTGGCTATCACGTACCATTGCTTTGAGCGTTTGATTGGTGCGTTAATTGAGTTCAAAGTTTATTTTCACTCTTTCGCTGTCTGGAGGCGGTGGTCCAAGACGATGGAGCATGGATTCATCATTGAAGACTCCGTAGTTTCATTGTCAAAAATGATAACGCCATCTCAATTTCTGGTTGACATTTTCCGGTTAAAATTTACAACGTGTCTATTAAAAATGACGAATTTCGTTCAATTTTGCTTTCTCCGTTCTCCGGTCAGCCAGACATTTATTCCATAATTCCAGCAATGGAAAAAGCAATAGCACACGAAGGCAAAAATTGGCTCAAATTCAGACCACCCTGTTTTGCTGGGCGGCATTAAAAAATTGCCTTTAACATGGTTAGTTGAAAGTTTTTGTCACATGTATATTACACATTCTGACTGTTTCTTCGTCGGAATAAAATATATATTCTAAAAACGCAGTAGTTTTAGCTCAGATGGCTGACAAAACGAATTTCTAAGCACGACCTAAGGTTTGATCAATTTGTGCTCAAAGTATCTTCAAATTGATGAAAAAGCATGAGTTTGCGTAGTTTTTGGTGGGAAATGGCTGAAAAATGCTGAAAAACAAATTAAATCAAATAAATTTCAAGTTCAATCAAATCAAATGAAGTTGAACTCAAATACGGACTCAATTTGATTTGTTGGGGTATGATGTGATTTGATTGGGTATGAATTGGGCATTTGAATTGAGATTAGATGCCATCCGTATCTCTGATAATGCTGTATGAGATAGGCTTCTTGTGGCCTCTACAGTAAGCGACAAAATTTAATCTAATGGAGGGTCCTGAAAATGGGCAAAAGGGGTGGGGCAGAGGTAATACTTGGTCAACCAATTAACCAGTGGAGCTCAACCCCTGCCCTGCCTCTTTTGCCTTTTTCCGCGACCCTCAGTTAGATTAAATTTTGTCGCTTTCTGTAACATATAATAAGAATTGTGTGGTTTTCTTCCTTCAGATTGTGGATGCTGACCCAGAAGATGCCGGCTGCTGAACCTCAACACCAGTTGACGTTCCTGTTTCGAATCTGGGAATTGCATTGCCAGGTCGGGATTTTTCTGGTAGTTGGTTTTCGGGCGGGATTTGATATTTCAATTTTCCAATCTCGATTTCTCTGGCAAACGCTTGTTGATTGATAGATTAGGCCGACGTATCAGTGACCCTACTACGCGTAATAATGACGTTAGTTTTTGACTTTTCCGGTTGCCTGCTTCTGTTTCGGTTGAAGTCTTCACCCAGCCACGTCATCGAGTTTCAATAGCGTTTGTTTCTGCCCTTTCTGAGAGCGACAGGCTGGTGTAAAAGAAAAGAAGAAATTGCGATGTTTTTGGTGGACGCGCTTTGGTAGTCTGCTGTGTGTTGAGTGCCGTGAAAGCAAATGGAACTTCAACATCAACGATAGGAGAAGAGTATACGAAAAGGTGAGAAACAACATGAAAAAGGTCCAAAAGCAGAATGGGATAATGATTCACGCTCGGTAAAAACGTCATAAGGGGCATCCTCATATTACGTAATCAAAGGAGGATAGGTGCTGGTCTAGACCCTTGATTACTCATTAGTAAAATAGACCCCGCCCTCCAGCATAATTTTGATTATCTGGGTAAGTGGGTGGCCGAAAAAAAACCATTTTTTGAATACGTATTTTGTGGATGACGCCTGATGCAACTTTGGCACGCATGTGCGTCCGTTCCAACAGGTGGCGCTGTGGAACTGACTGCCGTATCACCGTGCCTCCGCAGCGCATCGACCAATCTTACACCAGTTTTTCTCGGGTTTGCTCGAGTTTTGCTCGGTGAACAAAGCGCGAAAACTTCCATTTTTCATTTTTCTCGTATTTAGCTGCCTTGGACTCGTTCTTTTGTCCCTCTCCTAGCGGTAAAATGCAAGCCGACGACAGTAACGAGGTGAAAAACGGCGGCCAGACCAACGGCCATGCCACGCCGGTGGAGGATAATTATGAGAGTGGAACGTTCACGTCGGGTTCATTGCGCGTCAAGGCGCCCAGTCATCCGGATGCCTTTTTGTTCACCTCCGAGAGTGTCAGCGCCGGCCATCCTGGTAAGTATTTTTTGGGAGGCACGATCGTAGAAGTATTTTAATATCGAGTGAAATTTTAACTGAAGTAAGGTTAATTTATTAAAATATTTAATTTCAGTTTTTCTACTTTCTGTTTATATGAAGCGATTGATTGATGTATTGAATCTTGAATTGGTTGGACTTTCGTATTTTTTTTCGTGTCGAGGAGTGTTGGCTCTGGCCTATCCGGTATGCATTTTTCTCTAGAAGCAAGGCCGTTGTAGAATTCAATGTCCAGGTGAAATCTAGCCCGACACCTGAGTAAACACATTTAAACATTAAATTTCGGTTTGAAGAGGATCTGCTTGCCGTAAATGGTTGATCGGTTGATTGATGTATTCAGAAGTCTTGATTCGATTTGAATTTTACTGTTTCGGTGTTTTTTCTTCTCTGTAGTAACTCGGGCTGGCAATCTTTGTGTGAATGGTTTACATAGTAGCAAATTCATTTTATTAATCGAATTTCGGTGAAATTTGCTTGGTACATTGCAATTCGTATTTCTGGGAGGATAATTTTGCTGGTCGAGGCTTGGTTTTGCTTGATTGTGATTTTGGGTTGATTGATTGTCTTGATCGTCTTGATTAACGGGCGCTGATATTGGATTTCGTTGTTGCTGACCCTATGTGTGCATTTTGTTTAAATTAAAGTAATTAAAGTGAAGAGTTTAGCTCGGTGAACAAAGCGCAAAAGTTTCTATTTTTTATTTTTCTCGTGTTTAGCTGCCTCGGACCCGTGCTTTCATCCCACTCCCAGCGTTAAAATGCCAGCCGGCGACAGTAACGAGATGAAAAACGGCGGTCAGACCAACGGCCATGCCGCGGCAGAAGAGGATAATTATGAGAGTGGAACGTTCACGTTGGGTTCACTGCGCGTCAAGTTGCCCAGCCGTCCGGATGCCTTTTTGTTCACTTCCGAGAGTTTCGGCGCCGGCCATTCTGGTATGCATTTTTTAGGGAGGCACGATTGTGCTAGTATTCTAATTCCGGATAAAATTTTGGCTAAATTAATGGTTAATTTATTAAAATATTTAATTTCAGTTTTTCCACTTTCTGCTGGTATGAAGCGGTTGATTGATGTACTGAATTTTGAATTGGTTGTATTTTCGTATCTTTGTCTTTTGTTTGTATCGAGGAGTGTTGGCTATGGCTTCTCCGGTATGCATTTTTTCTAGAAGCAAGGCCGTTGTAGTATTCAATATCCTGATGAAATCTATTCCGACACCTGAGTAAATACAGACAAACAGACAAACAGACAGACAAGCAGACAGACACCCCGGAAGATTGTTAGTTGTTTGATTAACGGTTAGTCCAGAGGGTTTAATATTGGTTTAATCGGAAAACATAGAGTTAGTAAGGCTGAATGATATTAAACTCTACAAATTGGTGGTGAACCCGAGCGATAGAAGGTCACTCAGGAAAGTTGTCGGTTTCAGTGGAAGACAAACTGTCAGTTCGATTGACTGACTGGCAACTGAAATACTCCCATTATCAGTCGACTGGACTGATTATTGATTTTCCGATTAAGCCACAAACTCTCCGGGGTGACCGGTAATCTTCCGGTCTTACCGTAAATCTGGTTGAACCTTTTTTAGCATTCGAATCTTGCTTGACCAGCAGGGATTTTTTATCAAGTTTGCCCTGCGCGAAAATTTCTTACCCGTTTGAAAGATTATTTATCTTAACAACAATCCTTTCCAAAACAGCTAAATTCTTGTGATTTGGGAATCTTTTAACATGGTTGCTCAATCAAGCAGGTGAAATCGCGCCTGATCTGATGGAGCTGGAAAAAATAGATGCCAATGCCTCCAAGTGGAAACAGAAACACTTGACGAATAAGAATCTGGTCCGTGTGTTGCAAACGGAGCTCTGTAAGACAAAGGATCAGCTACGGCAATCGGAGCAGAGGTCCGCAGAGCTGCAAGTGAAACTGGTGCGAATTCAAATTTGTGCCATACTTTCACAGAACGCATGTAACGAGCACGAGAATATAGGACTTGCAGTTTCACTTTGCACTAACCTTTAATTCTGTATGTCTTAAGGATGAACGGGAGGACGAATTGAAAAATTTATCAATATGCCAGGCGTCCAGGACATCAACAAGGATTGGCGGAAATCGAGTGGGAAGCAGCATGCCTGGTCAGCAGCTAGCACCACTTACGATTCCGGTCAGTGACTAGGTTTCTACAGGGCAGAACCTGTCATAGTCACATTTAAGAAACTTTGCATCCTCTAATCAACCGATTTTCAATTTTTAGCAGACTGGTCAAACATCAACGTCCACCGGCTTCAGCCTCGCGGCAGGTATCCCACTACTACTACAGGACATTCCCTGTCGCACTATCCTTCCGGCAGCAGGTTAGAAAACCGCTCGTGCCGTAGCATACTGGAGCAGCGGAGCTGTATGTAGTTACGTTGTACAAATGCTTGTAATTGTAATGTCAGATATCGAAATTAATAAACTTCGAAGTTCACCGGCCATCAAACTTTTTGTTTCATACGAAAGTATTTTATTCAGCCGCCAACAAATTGAAATCGACTGCAAAATGTCCAGAGCAATTTCAGTGAAGCTACTGATAAATCCTTTATTACGGTACTTGTCTTTTGTAGTATATTGATTATTGATTTAAAAGCAGGAAAACGTTCATTACTTCAGAGTGGTACGAGTCATTTGCTAAATTTGATTGCTTTAGTACAACTCGAAGAATATTCTAATTGATTGATTTAGTGCAGCTCGATGAATATTCTGAATATTCTTTGATCATATAATTCTAGGTATTTTGGTGGAGTTTATCGCAAAAGATAAGCCGCCGGTCACTCTATCCCTGTTTTTCCTTTCTTTGCAGTACCGCCAGTGGGCACTGGCATCGGCGAGCGAGCGAACTGGCGAAAGGAGACGAAAGCCGAACACCCGCAGTACTTTGTGCAATTCGAGAGTGACAGTGACAAGCAAAAGGTGGCAGCGGAAACTAAAGACAGGGTAGGGGATTTTGTCTACCATCAGCATTGTGTCCAGCCCCTTTCATGATGTGATTTGCCCTTAGCTCACCCCTCTGGTCCTACCATGAGGGTTCCTGGTTTCGCAACTTTGAAGGACCGTAAACAAGCGCCTGGTCTTAACCAGAGGTTCGCTTAAGGTTCTTACAGGTCGGAATCAGGACCCCTCTTGAGGTGGGCAAAGGTCAAAACACATTTTTTCAAATTGAACGCACAATAGGGAATACGGTTCGTGATTATTTTGAAATTTATGGAGGCTTGGGTTGAGGATGTGATTCCAGGGACCCTCCAAGATTTCAAAACGTTTTCCAAAATTGCAGTTGTTTCATTAAATTTGTACCATTCTTGAATGTTTTAATCTTCCATTTGCAGTTATTAATAAAAACACTTATTTATTGGACTTCAACAAGTTTCAAATTTGATTGAAAAGCTGTTTTTGAAAAAGTTACATTCCGGTGCCCTATGAAAATCAGACCCCTCCAATTCCACAAGTTCCAAAATGATCAGGAATCATATGTCGAATATTAGGTTTAGTTTTCGAGGAAAATTATTTAACCACTTTGCCCCCCCCCCCCAGACTACCATAAGTAGTGGGTCCGACCGACTTATAAGAACCCTAACAATCCCCTAAATACGTATTCACCGTGTTTAAACTTTGGAGAAGTGGAAGTAAAAACCAATGAACAACTCACCGATGGCGCTTGCACGAGGTGAAAACGTTGTCGTACGCAGAATATAGTCTTGACCTTGGTCACAAATTGTTGCTTACATATATATATCCTAGTAATATATATTACAGTAGTTCTCGAAGCATAGTGCAAACAAATAGTGGCATTCTTAAAAAATTAAGTCTAAAGTCTAAGGACTGGTTTTGAAGAAAACAAGTTTCAAAGTATCATGCATGAACAGAAATTTGACAGCGTTGTGCTCTAATTGTGATGATGTTTCCCGACACTTAAACTCATCCCTTTTCTAAGGACTAACAAATAAAAAATATTCGTAACAGCAACTTCTTTCGCAATAGCTGGTTTGGTCCACTAAATCTTAGTGGACTAAAACAGCTAGTTTTTTAGTTCAATTTTACTCGAAATTAACTTACTCGTTTCAGAATATTTTAATGACACATTATTTGGTTTACTTTTTTACGAAGCTAGAGAAACTAAAATCAGTAACTAAATGTTTAATTTAGTGTTAGGGTTATTTATTAGTCTAGTTCAGTGTTTTCTCTTCCCATTGTACACTCCACCCACATTCATGTCACATGCTTTACAATCAACGACAAGATTGAGTACACTGGAGGATCCGGGGTATGGGCAAAAGGGGCGGAACAGGGGGTGGTCAGGTGGTTGAATATTCGATTATTTGAAAACCACCCCCTGCCCCGCCCCTTTTGCTCATTCCCTGGGCCCTCTAGTGTACTCAATCTTGTCGTTGAATGTAGCAGCTAGTCATCGTACACTGATGTAATCCACACACATTTCCGCTGCAGATTATGGAGCTGGATGGCAGGAGCCGGGGTTACTGTTACGGGGTTTCCCTGCGGAAGAAAGTGAAGGAGGTGATCAAACTGGAATCGTACAAACGCATCTTTAGATCAATATTCGCCGACTGTGTTCGTGTGGACAGTGCCGCATTTGGGCGGTTCTTTTGCCGGAAAGAACCCCTGCATCGGCGGGTGGTGGACTCCACTGGGAAAGGCATATGCTCCGGTCCGAGCAAGAACGCCACGACTCATCCCTACGAAGTGGTCTGCCCCATTAGTCCGAAGCACAACGTCCAGCCGTACGAGTCCCAGGAAACCTACCGCGAGTTCACTAACCTCGAAATCGATCACATTTTTACACAAGAACTAATCCAAAAGAACATATGCGAAATCTGTGTCGTGTACGAGTCCATCCACGATGACTCGTCCCACACTGGTCGTGAGGACATTCTGAAATGTCTACAAGCCTTGCATTCACTTCTTTGGAATCCACTTAACATGCGGCTCACTTTCCGATCCTGTCACGAGCAGTCGGTCCAGTGTCGCCACTGGCAATTGGAAAAGTTCTGGGGTAAGAAATGTTAACAGTGAATGCTTTCCTTCACGTACTATGAAAGTTGTCAGTGGATAATGTGAAATACCATTTGTGTCATGAACAGACAGCATGCATATTTCCTCAGTACATTTTGAGCGAACTGGGCATGTATTGCACATATTGCTCGTATTATGTTCTCAATCTATTTCCCATGGCGACGGCGACATTTATTGATGTTATAGAAAGGGAGAAAAGTCGAAATTGAAAATGATTGATAAATATTCATAAAGTAGAAGTGCTTTATTATTATTATCAATAATTTTATCGTTATACAAAGGTATGAGTTTTAAACTTCAGCTTTTAAATAGTTCTACTGGAGTTTACGTTTTGTATTAATATTTATAACCCTAACCATCCTAAACTAGTTCCGCCATAAGCTAATTTTTCGATGACATATTTAACAATTCCCGTTTCGCATAAACTGTGGATTGCAATATCAAATATATTTCAAAATAACGCTAAAGTGAGTGAATTATATTAAACTAATGTCGTGCTGTTATAGTGAGATCAAATATCAGCAGTCACATTTGCTTCAGTTTAGTTTTCAGATTTTTCAGTTTACACATGCATTATTTTACACATATAGATACAGATATACACGTAGTAGTGTTAAAACAACACTTATCGCGCTTTCCAATGCTGTGTTTTGTTTTGCAGGTATTCCCATCCGCCGTGTGCTTGACGACATCTCGGGCTTCTTGCTGTGGGCCACGAACATCACGTACCTGGGAAAAGTTGACCCCCGCATTCCTGGTGCTCATCCGTCACGTTTTGCGTCCTCTGCCATCAACATCCGTGTTGCCGTCGTCGCTACGGCGCTTGCCTCTGCATCTACCGGTCGAAGAAGCAGCGTTTGACCAGCACCCTCCCCGAGCCGGAACCGTGCCAGCCGAGCCGTCCGGGCGATACGAACTCATTGTGTATATCGTTTTTGTTTTTATCAGATTGTAATCAAGGTGTGATTTTTTTGTTATTTGTTGTTATTGTTTCCCAATTCATTTTTGCTGTTTGGGGGTGTTACAAAACCTCCAGAACGCATTTTTTGCTTTGTGATTCTGAGCCTGATGCATGACAAGTTTGCTTTCTATTGCTGAACTTCCTCTCAAGTTTGGGCTAAATGTTTGCTTTTGCTTTTTTTTCGGTCATTGTGTTTCTGGTCTGTTGTTGAGTTTGTTTCTTTGATTCGGTTGTTACTTTGCAGGATCGTGTACTCCGTTGTTTTCTGAAGCCGTCCGTTGGTCAGTCAACCACAACAGAAATTAGATCTGATGTTTAGGAATAGTATATGACATTTAATATTTTAGTTAAATTAAGGTCTAATTTTAGCACTAGTTTATGCGAATAACCCTGCATGCAGGGTGTTCTCGCTTGTTCATGTTCATGTCTGTCTGTCTGTCTGTCTGTCTGTCTGTCTGTCTGTCTGTCTGTCTGTCTGTCTGTACATAAAGTGTTTGTCCGTAATTATTGTTGACCTGTAAATAATAAATAGATAATCTTCGTATCGTTGCAGGAGACATGGATCCTCGACCAACTGTCTTCCATGTCTTAGTGACGCCCGGGATACGGTTATGGTCTTCGGCGACTCGGTCGTGCGGCGCCTGATTGCGAAGCTCACCGCCACGAGTGAGAGTACTGGGAATCTTCCGTTCTTCATACCATCCTACTCCGGCGCTACTGCCAAAGGAAGTTGCCGAAGAGACTATTGATATGGTTCATCTTAAAGGAAACGCAAAAGCTGTCCTGGTCCTTCATGCAGGTGCGAATGAAGTCACACAATTTGTGAAGGATCACAACTGGCATCCCACACCAGACCAGACCAGCGCGTTTGCCCGAAAGGTGGTGGAGGATTTGGCGACTTGCTTCATGTCGCTCGGAGGAACCGTTCGGAAGTGAACTGTCACTGGATAGCTGCCGCGTCTAGAATACCGTTACAACTGGGACCATGCTCATCGTCGCCGTTCGCAGACTGTGGATACCTATCGGACTCATGTGATCAACGATGTGGGGCACGCCATCAACAATCGCTTTAGGCATATGAGCGGTGAGACCGAAAGCTTCTACTTCCTTCACTTAACTGGCAAACAGTTTAGTTTTGAAGCGATTTCTGGAGACGGCGTCCATCTCAACGAACTGATTTCGGACTGGAATCGATATCCCGCGTTCAATTTTGCAGCAAAGGTACGTCAATATGTTAGATACCGACAAACCCCAATCAGTTTGAAATCTTTGAGTTTGATTTGATTTTGATTTGAAACTTTAAAATAATTACAGGAAAATTAATGTTTGAACCCGCTTGGAGTTTGTGAAATCAATCTAGACATTAGTGAAATCAAATTTATCAGATTTCAAATCAATCAAATGAGAAAAATTCTTTTGATTTGATGCGCTTTGATTTGAGTTTTACGTATAACATTTGATTTCTTCCCCAAAAGTTCGTACATCCACGGATCGACATTTGAAGGAGGTTGCGCGCGGCCTTTGATCCTGGCACCTCATAGGCAGCCCGGTTTTCCGGGTGCTTTTGTCAACCAAGAAACGCGCAACCAGCCATTGTTTGCGGGACCTCTATTTGCGCAACACAGACCAGCTGATTTGCTCGCGGAGCCACGCCTTCATTGTGAAGTACCGGTGTCGGATTGGTCGAGTCACGGTGATACGGCAGTCAATTCCACAACGCTACCTGTCGGACCCGACGCACATGCGTGCCAAAATTGCATTAGGACGTTCTTCCCAAGCGTTAATCATCCCATTCTGCTTTTGGACCTTTATCATGTTGTTTCTCGACCTTTTCGTAAACTCTTCTCCTATCGTTGACTTTGGAATGCCAATTACTTTCACGGCAATCAACACACAGCAGACTACAAAAGCGCGTCCACCAAAAACATCGCAATTTCTTCTTCTCTCACAAACTAGCCTATCGTTCCAAGAAGGGGCACAAAAAAACGATATTGAAACCCGATGACGTGGCTGGATGTAGACCTCAACCGAAACAGAAGCAGGCGACCAGAAAAGTCCAAAACTAGCGTCATCATAACACGTAGCAGTGTCATTGAACCGTCGGCCTAATCTATCAATCAACGACCATTTGTCAAAGGAATCGAAGTTGGAAAATTGAAATACCCGAATTCTGACCGAAAACCAATTACCAAAAAAATCCCGACCTGGCAAGCCAACTACTGTACGCTCCCGATCTCAAAGGTCGATTTTAAGTCCGGCCGAAAACACGATTCGTCGGTCGCTTGGTTGTTCATTCAGATTCACCTAAACTTGATTGACTAAAAATTTTGATTTCAATCAAGCAAGGTAGCATAGCCTTTCAGATAAAAATCAACGGGCCAATCACGGACAAGTGAACGGAACTGAACAATCCGCTCAAGGTTGATGTGAATCAGCGGGGATGGAGCACAATCGACTCTTGAAATCGGGAGCGTACAGTACCAGAATCGAAAAAGGAACATCAGCTGGCGTCCAGAGTCAGCTAGCCGGCATCTTCTGGGCCATCGTCCACAATCTGGAGGAAGAAAACCACACAACTGTTACGATATGTTAGTGTGGTGTGATTTGATTTGATTGGATTTGAATTGGGCATTTCAGTTGAGATTAGATGCAATACGTATCTCTGGTATTGTTGTATGAGTTAGGCTTCTTCTAGCTCTACAGTAAGCGACAGAATTTAATCTAATGGAAGGGTCCCGGAAATGGGCAACAGGGGCGGGGCAGGGTGGAGCTTTGCGGGTTGATTGATTGATTTTTCAAGTATTACCTCTGCCCCGCCCCTTTTACCCATTTCCGGGACCTCTCCGATAGATTAAATTTTGTCGCTTACAGTAGAGACCAGAAGAAGCCTAACTCATACAGCATTACCAGATACGAATGGCATTTAATCTCCACTCAAATGCCCAATTCAAAACAAATTAATTAAAGCAAGTCCCTCTTTGATTTCAAGTTCATTTGATTTGATTGATCTTGAAATTTATTTGATTTTGATTCGTTTTTCAGCATTTTTTAACCGGCACTCCCAACGGTACGCATACGTAAAAATAGATATATATCAACGAACAAAAATATCAACTCGAAATGTCAACGAACAAAAATTAAAAAATATTTATTCATTTGCGCGATCATGTTCAATTTCCTGTTTTATTAAGCGAAACTGAGTGATAAGGCGTCAATCAATAGATTTTCAATTTAACTATTTTTTAAATAATGTCAATGACATATTTTTAAATTCTCATAAATACTATAAATAAAATAGTCTTATAAATTGTCATTGGGGAGCACTATGTAGATTGTACAAATACATTATGAAAAAACAGTTGTAAATAAAAATATATCTCCGTCCTGTCAAATCAAATGATAAAAAACTTTTCAAAATCAAAATCAAAATCAAGATCAAATAAGATCAAATAAAATGTGGTTATTTATGATTAGATGCTACTGAAATATTTTTACATTCTCATAAATACTTCAAATAAAGCATTTTCATAAACTTTATTTGGGGAGCACTATGTACAAATACATAAAACGAAGCAGTTATAAATAAAATAATGTCTAAGTCCTCTCGAATTGAAAAGCAAATAAAAAGATAAAAAACTGCTTTCAAAATCAAAATTAAATAATACGGAATAAAATGTAATTTTTTGCGATTTGATGCCACCCCTAACCAGAGATGCATTCATCTTCTAGGTACCCTAGCAATACCGTTGCGAAATCTCTATCCTTGCCAAAGACTGCCTGGAACTGCTGCATCACCAGGCCGACCATGTCCTGGATCTCATCCACCTTCTCATCCGGGAATCCCGGCCACATCACGCTGTACTGTGCCAATTCAAAATCCTACATTCAGGGGAAAAAACCATCATGACCTCTCCAATTCCATTCATAATGTTTATTTCCGACGAAGAAACAGTCAGAATGTGTGATAAACATGTGGCAAAAACCTTCAACTAACCAAGTTCAAGCCACTTTTTTAATGGCGCCCAGCAAAACAGGGTGGTCTAAATTTGAGCCAATTTTTGCCTTCGCGCCACTGATTTTCCCATTGCTGGATTTATTGATTTATTGTCCAGCCAACCGGAGAAAGGAGAAAGCAAAATTAAAATTTGTCGTTTTTAGTAGAAACGTAAATTTGAACCGAAAATTCAATGAAGGTCGCGTCATTATTTTGTTTACAATGAAGCTTCATTGATGAATCTGTGTTCCATCATCCTGGACCCCAGCCTCCAGACATAATAATAAATAAACTTTGAGCTCAATCAACGGATCAATCAAATGCCAAAAGCAGCGGTACATGAAGGCCAAAATTGGCGCAAATTTGGACCACCCTGTTTTGCTGGGCACCAGTAAAAACATGGCTTTAACTTTGTTACTTGAAGGATTTTGCCACGTGTTTATATACCTGCATGAAATCTGGGCCCATCAACAGCAGTACAAAGCACAGACGCTCATAAGTCCGCTCAGCGCACAGCCCGATTAGTTCAGGAATCCGCTCTTCCGGCGGCAGAGCATGTCCTGGTAGAGGCAGCTGCCAAGCCTGCTCCTTCTCCAGCGTCGCGCTGTTGTTGAGGAGCTAGAATGCACACAAGCCACAAAAATCATTTAGTCTTGTTTAGATCCATTTTAAATACTAATAAAAATCCCAAAACAGGCATTTTAATTTTAGCTCAGTTTAGGATGACAATTAATTTAAATTTAATTTAAATTCAAGTTCGTGATTAATACTATTCCTCAATCAAATTTGAAGTTTTGTTTTAAACTAAATTAAAATCGATATATGGAATGGTGACGTTTGAGCTTGCTAGTTTAAATAAAAATATCTCAACGTAAATAGCATAAATTTTTGAAATTGCAAATATGAAAAATTAGTAGATTATAAAGAAAGACCGACTCATGAAAGTACTGCAATATTACCTGGGTAGAATTCCAGCCTTGCTCGTTGTTTTTCAACACTCGCAGTGCTGCAACCTGAATTGCCCGGCGTTTGTCGTCAGTCAACGGGTTGTATCGCGCGTAATCGCTGAAGATTGAATCGACGATTTCCTAAATACAACTAATGTTGAAAACGCCAGGCCAAATGCTCTACTGGAGTGTTAATCGACAATGACCGGCATAACTTACGTCGAGAATCTCAGTTCCACCCAAAATTAACGTGACGGCCAATCGCTCATACGTGTTGTTCTTGCAGGCACGGGCAATAGTTGAAGAAATTACCTTCGTTCGGTACACCAGCTCGGCATCGTAGGGCGGTAAGCAAACTACAAGTAGTGAAGCCCAGAATAAACCCGTACATTCAAAACCGAAAACACTCAACTGACCTCCCATTAGCAGTAGCTGATCATTCTCTAAGCGGCGAACCTCCTTCCGATAAAACTGCAGCTCCTTTTCCTGTTTCGCCTAAGGGGCATCAGTATGCAGTAATAAAAATGTATAGAAGCAAATGGCAGGCACTTTCGCGGACATGCCGATAGACATACACACATGAAAACAGACAGTCAGACTGACAGACAGACAGACAGAGAGGTAAATAGATAGTCAGACATACAGACAGAAAATCAGACAGGCAGACAAATAGACAAACAGAAAACAGATAGAGATACAGAGAAACTAGCATTTACAGGTAAAAAACAGACAGACAAGCAGATACACAGCCAAAATATAGAATTCACTACACAGACAATCAGGACTAAAACATTTTAGTCAGCCAGCCCAAGATGTTGGTCATGCGTGTATCAATACGAACATCACGAAACACGTACATAACCAACATCGAGCTGACTGCATTTCTCCAATGCAACTCTCAAGCGCTCTTCCAGTGCAGCAAATTGCGCGGCTTCCGATTCTGTAGAGAAAAGCCACGAGATCCTTCCCATTACATCCATAGTAATGTCGTTGAGCTGTGACACTTACCTGTCATAATTTCGGCTTGATCTTCGGAAGCAACCGCTTGGTCAGCAGAGGAGATACCAGAAGTCAAAGGTTGCAACACAAGTGTGGCAGTTCCGGACGAGGAGACACTCGTGTTAAGATCTGAAAAAAGTAGTAAAAATGAGGATCGCAGACGAGAAAAAGATATATGATTAGACGAACCAAGAGAAAGAAAGAAAAGAAAAACACACATGTACTAAAAAGATAAGAACAGACAGGCAGACAGACAGATCCAAACAAACAAACCATAACTACAGGTTGACAGACAAGATAGGAAAACAAGCAGTAGATGATACAGGTATCCAGATAGACAGAACAAGACACAGACAGTTCGGCAGGCGGACAAGCAGACAAACAAACGAAGAGACAGACAGACAAACAGACAGACAGACAAACAGATGAAAACATACAAAGTAAAAACAGTATACATCAAAAGAGGTGGAACAAGCAAGAATAGAATATGTACGCAAACGGAGAAATAGTCAGTTATAGACAGTTAGATAAAAACAAACAGACAGAAAAAATAGGCTGACAAAGAAGATAAGCCAAAGGGAACATCAAGGAATCGCAATCTTACAGGTGGCTTTTGATAGAGGTGACTTAGGCAGCAACAAGCTGTGGGAAGGAGAACTGGAAGAATATCCCAATTCTGAAGCAACGTTTTCGCATCCACATCCATATCTGGGTCTACTTACCAAAGAAAAGGTCATACTTAAGAAGACTGAACGGAAAATTTTCACAGGAAATGATGGCGGAAAAACTCACTCAGTGTCTTTCTCCACGTTCCCCGTACTTCGCTCGGGCCCGCAACTGACCGAACGACTGCGAAGCGGTGCTGTAAATATGCAAGAAAATTATAAAAGAACCAAAAAATTTGATATCTTCATTTAATGAATTATCATAAAGAGCAACAGTACAATAATTTTTACTCTCATAAAACAGACCAAATGATGATTGTTTCACGCGATTGACTTTGATTTGGCGATTGATTGCTTGATGTACACAAGTCGATAGAATGCTTGGCTATCCGAATCAAGCCGCTAAACTCGGCCCGTACATGGAACCAACGCAATCGACGAGGTAAATGTATGGACTTGGTCAACCAATCAATTTTCAATTCAAATTTAATTAAAAAATTTAACTAACACGACAATAAAGGACTAGTACCGTATAAATTTACACACTCTGCCGCCTAATCAACCAATCAATCATAGGCGTCCAACAGTTAGAAGACAACAAATCGATATACAAGTACGAATACAAGTCGATTGAACCCGTTCTATCAATCAATCGACTGATAAAAGTTTCGATAAAGAAATTACCACATGCATTAACGGACAATTTACCGTACGCATTTTTCGTCAAATTTATAACAAAATCGAATACACAATCTAAAATCATATCCTAGGCTTTATTCAAACCAAAATTGCTACTTGGAATTAAACAAAATGCACACATAAGGTCAGCAACAACGAAGTATCAATATCAACGCCCGTTAATCAAAACAATCAATCAATCATACCACCTCAGCAAAACCAAGCCTCTACTAGCAAAATTATCCTCCCAGAATACGAATTGGAAAATACCAAGCAAATTTCACCGAAATTCGATTATTAAATGAACTTGCTACTATGTAAACCAGTCATATGGAGATTGCCAACCCGAGCGACCACGGAGAAGAAAAAACATCGAAACAATAAAATTCAAATCGAATCAAGACTTTTGAATACATCAATCAACCGATCAACCATTTACGGCAAGCAGATCCTCTTCAAACCGAAATTCATTGTTTAAATGTGTTTACTCAGGTGTCGGGCTAGATTTCGCCAAGACATAGAATACTACAACGGCCTCGCTTCTAGAAAAAAATGCATATCGGGATGACTAGAGTCAACACTCCTCGACACGACAAAAGATTCTTCCGGGGTGTCTGTCTGCCTGTCTGTCTGTTTGTCTGTTTGTCTGTATTTACTCAGGTGTCGGAATAGATTTCATCAGGATATTGAATACTACAACGGCCTTGCTTCTAGAAAAAATGCATACCGGAGAAGCCATAGCCAACACTCGTCGATACAAACAAAAGACAAAGATACGAAAATCCAACCAATTCAAGATTCAATACACCAATCAACCGCTTCATACAAGCAGAAAGAGGGAAAAAGTTTAATTTAATATTTGAATAAAATACCTTTACTTAAGCCGAAATTTTACCCGGAATTAAAATACTATCATAATCGCGCCTCCCAAAAAAATACATGCCAGGATGGCCGGCGCCGACACACTCCGAGGTGAACAAAAAGGCATCCGAATGGCTGGGCGCCTTGATGCGCAGTGAATCCGACGTGAACGTTCCACTCTCATAATTATCCCCCGCCGCCGCGGCATGGCCGTTGGTCTGCCCGTTGTTTTTCATCTTGTTACTGTCGCCGGCTGGCATTTTACCGCTGGGAGTGGGACGAAAGGACGGGTCCAAGGCAGCTAAAACACGAGAAAAATGAGAGATGGAAATGTGCGCGCTTTCTTCACCGACCAAAACTCTTCACTCGAATATAAACATGAAATTTATGCCCGTGAACGGTTGGACTTTTGACTTTTGAAATGATAGGCACACCCGCCGTGGGCTGGCAAATGCGGTCTGAAAAGGAGGTAATCTGAAGAAAAAGAAGGCAGAAATGAAGAAGGAAAATAAAAAGCTGTTTGCAGTCCCTAAAGCTTTCAGACTTACATTTTTGGCAACGCTCGAGCTTGATACACACCTTTGGCCAGAAAAATCGGGACGCTCAATTTCTCAAGAGGCAATTCGTGACCACAAGGCTGCAGGCTATACAAAAAAGTGCTTTGATTTGAGACGGAAATAGCTGGCCACAAGACCACATGTGCAATCATGAAATGCTGCACACTGCAGATTTTTGTATAGCCTGCAGGCTTGTGGTAACAAATTGCTTCTTGATAAATCGAGCGTCCCGATTATTCTGGCTAAAGGTGTAAGTATCCACAGTGTATAAAATATGACATTTTTAATGTCCAACTTTCGAAATCCAATTTTTTTCGGCTGCGTTAACTTCCAAATGAAAAATAAAATATAAACAGTTTAAGAACGGAAGATCGCGAAGAACGAGTAAAAAAATGGACGTAAAAACTAGCGTTGTTTTAATTTAATTAAAATAATATTTAGAATGGGCAAAAACGGCCTTTTCATTTTAAATAAAATCGATTTCATTTTTATTTAAAATCAAGGTAGAAAACGTGCCGATTTTTAATTTAAATTAAATTGGGCCAAAAAAATTAAATCATAAGCAATTTTAATTCAAATTCATATTTTAAATGGCTAAAATTGGTCTTTTTTCTTTTAAATATCCCGGAAGTCTATTTAAATACGATTCGCCAGGCAATTTAAATATATTTTTACTTTTATTTAAATTCGGAGAGGATATTTAAACAACACTAGTAAAAACAATGGGAAAGTGGTGCAATCAGGTGATTGGTTCACAATAAAAATTTTCCCAAGTAACCTACCCCGCTGGCAAGTACAGTGTACACGTGGTTTTGATTGCCTTCTGGGGTTGCCACGTGCACTTGTCTCCTTCGAATTCTGTGACAATCACATTGGCTTTATCGTACAATTCATGAGTTCCCACATCCCCAGAGCAAAACGGCAGAAATTTGCCTAATATCGAGACTCAATCGCAAAACTCCTCGGATTTGGGCTTTTTAATGTTCCACTTTTGGGTTTTCAAGAACCACTTTTTTTTCTGAATAATCAACGTTATTCCTAATATTCAACGTTATTTCATGCTCTGTGTATCCAATAGACCATTGAATAAACCAATCGATCACACAAGCAGAAAATGAAATATTTTTTCAAACTCTGACTTTGCTGCTGGACTACAGCCACAAATTGGCTTTAGCTTTGTCCATTAAGCCTTTGGTTGTCAAAGAAAACCACAACGGAAATAGCTGACACGCTGAAAATTGCAATAAAAACCACCTCCTTCTGTATTCTATTTTCATTTCGATGTTGGAATCTTGAGAGAAGAATCCTGAGAGAATCCTTGAGGATGAGAATTTTTCTTGTCATGGATCCTTCTCAAAAAGTATCCTTCTAAAGGCACAGTTCGAGCGACTCAGACGGATGCTGCATGGGCGCTCCAGTGCAGTTGGAATAAAAAGCCCTGACTCTGATGGAAGCCAATCATTTCGCCAGTGGTAACAGCCCCACCGTATCATCAGCAGCAGCTTTGCCCTCCGAAACGGACAATGACGCCGTCCCGGGGGACACTGCCGACGGTACGGATGATGTGGATGTCGTTTCCTTGCTAGAGAAGAAGACGTCATTATCCGCCAAATGAGACTATCCTTTTGATCAAATATGAAGTTTCCGGATGCTGCATCATTTATTGTACTTCAACTGGCAACGAGAATTCATTTCGAGAGTATGTTGGGATTGCATTTTGTAAGTCAAGTAAATTGGGAAGACCTGCTCATAAGTCGGCCTTGACCCATTCAATGATCAGCTCCACGTTCGAGCAGCAGCAGTCATCCTCCTCTGTCCGGTACAATCAGGTGGCGGGATTCTGAGAGCAGTTGTTGGCCGATGAGGATGCATCCGCAAAAATGGTAGCATACAGGGATCGTGTCAGTTTGGATATGGAAGATCTGACGGCGACGTTGTTCGAGGTTAGTTGGGATAGAGTCTGACTGGTTGCTTTTGTGTGGTGTCGATCAGTTGATTGATGGATTGTTTTAGCTATATTTTTCTGGTACATTGTATGTGTCTATAATCAGAGTAGCGCTCCATCGATAGAGGGGTTTCTTTATTGAATAGGTATGAGTTAGTTGGTTCGTGGCTCGGTGTTGTTTTGGTTGCAGTTTAGGTGGTTACTTTTAAGATGAATACACTCAAATACAAGATTATCCCATTCTGCAGAATGGAATAATGATTAACGCTCGGTAAGAACGTCCTAATGCAATATTGGCACGCATTTGCGTCCGGTCTGACAGGTGACGCTTTGGAACTGACTAACGTATCGCCGTGCCTCCGCAGCGCATCGACCAATCCGACACTGGTACTTCACAATGAAGGCTTGGCTCCGCAGGCAAATCAGCTGGTCTGCGTGTTTTGCGCTCTGATGGCTCATCGATTGTATTGTGTACCAACTAGTTTGGCTGCCATTTGGCGGCGTACATGTATCTGTATACTTATACTTATACATAAACGCGATTACATAAGAGAGTTTTCGCAAACGGTATATCTCACGGTATAGCCGTACAGGATAGAAAAATGAATTGGGTTCAGAGAGAGTATTCTATACTATACCGCTATACCATGAGATATACCGTTTGCGAAAACTCTATACACTGGGCGTACATGTATACATACACGTTTGGTCAGAAAAATTGGACGTTCGATTTGTCAAGACGCAATTTGTTACCACAAGGCTACAGGCTACACAAAAAGGCCTTTAATTTGAGGTGGAAATAGTTGGCCACAAGATTACAATGCGCAACACAGATTACGCATTGCGCATCGCAGCTTTCACTCTTTTGGTTGGGTTAATTGCTTAACGTCGCATTGCACCGGAAATAACTCTCCGCTCGAAGCAGCGACACTTTCTCAAATAGAAAACCCCACCAAAGAAGACATTAGCAATCAGTAAAAAAAAATAATAATAAGGGAAATAGGACGGGTGAAAACGGGAAAATGAAAACCGGTACTAGTAAGCACTGTATATTTAGGCAAAAAAAGACAAATAGCGATCAGGCAAATACTCTTTCACGCAGGAAAGTTGGGTCTACTGCACTGACTCCAAGCTGTTCTCAAAGGAATCAAAAGTTAAATAAGCTTCCGGTGGCAAAGGGAGATGATTTCATATTCTGCTGACAAGAGTATTTAATTCACCGGAGAGAATGGGAAGACGTAACCGTGAAATAAAGCATCGTAAAATAAAAAAATTACGCGAAAAAAAGCGAAAAAAAAAGCTTGAATAATAATAATAATAATAAAAAAAGCTTGAATAATATTAATAAAAAAAGCTTGAACACCCTGCACACAGAGCTACTCGCATAAACTAGTTAAATAATGGAAGAAATGGCCATACAGCTGATTGCAGGTACTGTACTACAAACGCCCGTGGTATGGTGTAATTGTCCTCAGACACGTGGGGTGAAAAGTAAAGCACAAAAAGCAGTGATTCGACTACGCGTATTAAAGGGATGGCACGCAAACTACATTGCGTTTTGGTGGACTGACCAACAGACGGCTTCAGAAAACAAAAGAGTTCAAGATGCTAAAAAGGAACGACCGAAACAAAGAAACTTACTCAAAAGCAGACCAGAAACACAATAACCGAAAAAAAGCAAAAGCAAAAATTTAGCTCAAACTTGAGAGGAAGTTCGGCGATAGAAAGCAAACTTGTCATGCATCAGGCTCGCAATCACAAATAAAAGAATGCGTTCTGGAGGTTTTTTAACACCCCCAAACAACGAAAATGAATTTGAAAAGTATAACGTAACAAATAACAAAAAAATACACCTTGATTACAACCTGATAAAAAAAATACATACTATGAATTTGTATCGCCCGGAAATTCTCTGCTGGCACGGTTCCGGCTCGGGGAAGATGCCAGTCAAAAGCTGCTTCTTCGACCGGTGGACGCAGAGTCAGATGCCGTAGGGACGACGGCAAAACGGATGTTGATGGCAGAGGACGCAAAACGTGACGGATGGGCACCAGGGATGCGGGGGTCAACTTTCCCAAGTACGTGATGTTTGTGGCCCACTGCAAGAAGCCCGAGATGTCGTCAAGCACACGGCGGATGGGAATACCTGCAAAACAGATCACACAGCATTGGAAAGCGTGATAAGTGTTGTTTTAACGCTACTACGTGTACCCCCGTACCTACATATTTAAAATGTAGTTAGGTCTCCCAACCGGAAGTTGGGGTAGTAAACAAGTTTATTAGACTTAAAGTAAAGATAGGCAGAGAAGTAAACTGGAAGAAAGAGAAGACGAAGTACAACTGTCTCTAGAACTAGTAAAACACATTATTATATAGTAGAATGTTTAAATATAGAAATAATAGTAAATAGCACACACATCAGAATTACATATAAGTAATTAGCTGTGGCAGCAGAATACGTTTAATAGGGTAGATTAACTTACTAACTAAATTAGTTACTAGTAATTTAAACATCTGTAATGATTGGATATGAGGACTGTGTAAATGACGCATGTGCAAACTGAATAATCTGAAAAAAATAAGCTGAAGCCAGTGTGATTGCTGATGTTTGATCTCCCTATAACAAAAATATATTAGTTTAATATAATTCAATCATTTTAGCGTTGTCTTAAAATATATTTGATATTACAAGCCACAGTTTATGCGAAACGGGAATTGTTAAATATGTCACCGAAAAATTAGCTTATGGCGGAACTAGTTTAGGATGGTTAGGGTTATAAATATTAATACAAAACGTAAACTCCAGTAGAACTAATTAAAAGCTGAAGTTTAAAACTCATACCTTTGTATAACGATAAAATTATTGATAATAATAATAAAGCACTTCTACTTTATGAATAGTTATCAATCATTTTCAATTTCGACTTTTCTCCCTTTCTATAACATCAATAAATGTCGCCGTTGCCATGGGAAATAGATTGAGAACATAATACGAGCAATATGTGCAATACATGCCCAGTTCGCTCAAAAGGTATTGAGAAAAATATGTATGCTGCCTGTCCATGAAACAAATGGTATTTCACCGTACTTACTTGGGAAGATTTTCAGATGTAGATTTCAAAACAATTTCATATTATTTTTTTCTCAAAGACCCATTCATGCAACGAATATAAAAAATTATTTCGCTGGCTGAGCCTGAAAATCTTTTTCAAATCAATTAATGAAACTTTTGGGGAATAGACGTTCAGTTACCAGTCTACGCCGTCGACTGACTGCTTGACTGACCACAATTTACTTTACAAACAGTCGATTGATTGATTGATCAAACTTGTCTGACTTGTGTGACTGGGTATGTGGGTGTCGTAAGGAGAAATAAATGCACAGAGACGCGATAAATTTAAATTTTGTTCCTTTTGCCTGTGGCGTGCCGTGCGGCGTCGTGTGCGTGAAAAAAGTAAGTAAGACTAAACTAAAACTCTTAGTAGTAGTTAGTTTCGGGACTTCAGTTTTTTATTTGACTAAAAAGCTCAACTGAATGTTTAGTAATAAAAAAATTAATTGCAAAAAACTTAAAAACACAACTAAAATTATTCGGCTATTTTCTACTAAAACTAAACTAAAAGTGTTATTTACTAAAGGGAGCTTTGGCCAGTTATGGAACGACGCGTATTAGAAAATCAGCGGTCAGTTCTGTCACACATGCATGCCTTGGGCTACCTATGCTCATCATGGCGGTTTACTTATAACTTTAGTTGGTGCGTCTGTACCCACCCTACCAGACTAATACTTATACTTATACTTATAGCAGTAGCAGGTGTGTCTACACACACCCTGCCTGAAATATACTTATACTTATATACTTACAAGGGGTCGAAACGGAAGCGCACACGCCGATCAGCCCGAATTTTTTTCTAAAAATATTATGTGAATTATTAAGATTTTAGGAAAATTTTCATGTGCCGGCGAGCCCTAGTCTTGGCGAAAAAAAATCCTAAGTTCCAAGCGCACTGTTGTATATTCGTAGACTGCATCAATTGATTGTTTGATTAATAACGATCGATTCACACGCTCTCGAACTATTGGATTTAATTTACTGCACTAAAATACAAGAAATGAAAATTTTTTACCCACACAGACCTCGAACTACCAGTTTGAAAGAATTTAAAAAATCTGTAACAGTACCCATTTCAGCATCATTTAATTCGCAGAACAGCTGTACCGCCTGGTTTCGCATTTATATTTCACATTTATAAAATGCAGCGCGGGCATTCCTAACTATATTGATATTGAAATACAAAACCCGGATTTTAGGCGTTTAGCCCTTTGAATTTTAATTAGTATATTAAAGTATTTTAATACGGTACTGACAGGAAGAAATATTTAATAGATAATAAAATGCTGCGGTCAACCATTGTTATATTCAATTAAAATTTTTCGAGATGACGGATGTCATTTGGGGTTTAATTATAAATTTAATAAATACCTTTTTTATTTTGACATCACATGGGAATTTTATTTCGCCATGCGTTAAGTTTGACTGATTATATGGATTTAGCTTTCAAAATTCAACACCCGTTGTTTTTAATTAATTATTAATTGATTTTAGCGACGCTATTGATCTTCCAATTTCGTGCCCATCAATTTCATTTCTAACTACAGAATGATGTTCGTTACGTGGTTTTTCACTCGGCTGGTTTGGAAACTCCATTTGGGCGCTTATGAAATGTCGATTTTCTCGAATTAGTGATCCAAGTCATATTAAAAAATAATAAAATATTAGAATATTTCAAGGGTTACTAATTTAAAATGGTAGAATAAAATACCGTCGAAAGCCAAGGCCAGGTTTTGACTACATGCGAATTCTATAATTTCAACAATTAAGCTGCCTGAAATTGATTGTTATTTAAGACACAATGTATTTTAAATTTACTCGATGTTGTCCGATTTTCAATAGCATTATGTGCATAGGGGCAATTATTCACCCAGAACTGTATGATGGAATGAAAAATGCCTGGCGATCCGTGTTGAGTTCGCTGGATTGGGTGGGAGAAGTTTTTGTGAAGGCTTTGTTGGTCAACGGCCAAGTAGCGGGGTAAGTGGCTAAATACGAAGTGCTGCTCCGGGTGCAGAATGGGTCGAGTGCCGATGTTTAAGAAAATCAACGGGTTAGTATGGCAAAAAAGGAGTAAAATAATGCCCCCAAACGGAAAACTTGAAATCTGGAATTTAAAATGTAAGAGCCTACTGAAACACAAATTTCACGCGAAAGAGTCGAATCCGAAATTATAGGCTTCGAATGGCATCGATTATTCGGGGATCGGTTTTTTTGGCAGAATAAAATTCGTACGCGATTGTGCCCATGGGTTTTTTGAAATTGTTTTGTCAGTTTAAATTTAAAATAAAAGTTTGAAAATCGATATGTGTCAATAAAAATTTAAATTTGAACTTTGAAAATCGAAAAGCTTGATAAAAGATGTAACTGTTGATTTCAGCGTACTATAACCAGTGATAGCGACGAAAGCCTAGCCACACAAGAGGAATGCCCGTTGTTGAAACATGCCCTGAGTCTGTGAAGAAAAAGAGATTGGCTAATTATGGGACGACGCTTTATTCGAAAGTAGGGTTCAGTTTCGGTACACGCGTAATATGCCTGGCCGGCATGCGGTATGATGAGTGTAACACACACGTTTCTCAGCCTTCCTCATACCCATACTTACATGCTCATACTTTATTATACTTACACTCATACTTAGTACTAGTTAGCCCCCAGCTATTCTCACTTCCCTTACACTTATACTTTATACTTAAACTTCAACTTATGCATATATCTAGTTGGCCCCAATCTCCCCCACTCCCGATATACTTATACTTTATACTTATGGAAACTCTTAGCACCAACCTCTCCCTATTTTTATTACACTTTATTCTTTATACTTATACTTATGCCTTTAGCTAGTTGGCCCTCATCTTCCCCTATTCGTATTTATACATTATACTTAAAAATATGCCTAGCACCAACCTCTTCCACTTATATTTTACTCATGCTTTGCACGCATATGAGCATATGGCTAGTTGGTCCCACCTCTCCTCACTTACCGTATACTTGTATTTGACACTTAGACTGATGAATGGCCCCAACTTTTCCTAACTCCCATTGTACTTATAGCCTATAGTTTAGGCCTACACTTACGCTTATGGCTAACTAGCCATAGTCATACCTCTTGTCAGTCGCAAATGTTTTGAGATGACCAAACGATCAGGCATTGAAACGAATACCTTGTCTCGTTGTCGCCTTGCGTATATTTACTGCATGAGTGCTAGTGTTTGGCCTTGATGTCGCCCTGTTCCGCCGTTATGTTTTAGGTTTCAAAAATGTACTGCAAATATATGTAATAATTCATTTTAATAGGATAGTTCTGTAGCAACGCAATTCTAAAGCGCACTTTTAGCCACGCCCCCGGGATGTTTTGCCCACCACTCCATTTGAATTGCTCTAGATATTTTATGTCAAATATTTACCGTTAAAAATCTATCGTTTCTTTTTAAAATGCCCAAAGGCCGAATTTTTTTACCGAAAACGGAAGAAATACAATTTTGGAGCGCTCGTCTATGCCTCATGGATTGTCTCGGCGAAAATTTGCCAGAACGGGGAAAGTCGGAGAGGTTACCCTCCACCGGTAGCTAACGTAAGTGCTTGCTTTTTTGGTTGATTGATCTCTTGCATGCTCTGGGAAAGAATGGAATTTTTCTTCATCAGTGTGCAGGGAAGTTGTGGTGCATGGACTTGAAAATATTCTTGAACGAAAAGGCCGCAGATGCGTGTATCCGGAACTGGAGAAGGAGCTTTGCGGATGCCTTTTGGAGGAGCGTTCAGAGGGTGTCCAAGTGCAGAATTGCGACATCCGCGATCGAGCTCTTCTAATTGCCGAACTCAGGTTCAGCGCGTCCAATGGCTGGGTCAATCAATTAAGAAGCGAATTAATTTAGTTTACCGCGTGCCAAGGCATAAAGCTAGGAATGCGACGTTGTGAGTTGCTATGTTTAATGCATTGATTGATCGATGAAGAATAACTTGGTTCTCGATTGAGTGTTTGCTGCTTTTGTCAGGAAATTGATGCGTTGATTTTTGATGAGGTATGGATGATGTCGAGAAAAATCTTGATAATGAACAATCTTTTCTAGAGATTAGTTGTTTCAGCGAAGCGTCCTTTGCCGAAGAAAGTGATGAATAAGATTTGTGAAGATCACTATGCATGTGGGCCGTTGGTGAATTGCTTGATTGAAGACTAAGGCGCATTTCAGTGGGCAGGTGGTTTTGTACGCACATCCGGGACTATGTATATAGATTGCGCAATTTTCTCTGCGCCTTAAAATCGCGTCGCTACAGTATCTAATGGACTCAGACGGAGCCCATGAAGAATAGACGCTCGCATGGGACTATATCCAACGGATCCAAACACTTGCAACAGTAGCAGGGACGCAAACTTGACGAATGAACAAGCAAGTTGCAAGGCCTGTAGGAGGCATATGAGGGATGAAATCTGCATGTCTAACCGTTCCGTCTACCAATTCCTCAATTCCTGGGTCCTAGTCTTTTAACTTTTGGAAGCTCGGAAAAAAATATGCGGTTCAAAACAATGGGCATCAAATCAAACGGTTACACACGTTTAGTTGGTATGCGTTTAGTGATTCGCGCTACTTGGGAAAATGTCTTACAAAACTAAACTCATCCATAAAGCAGTTACACAAAACATTTTTCGCTTGCTCAAATTATTAGATTATGTTTAATAAACGTTATAACTTTCAGGCAGATCGGACTTTTCAAACTTTTAGGAGTTCCTAAACGGTGCACATAATAGGACAAGTAATCATTAATCAGTCATTAATTATATCATTAATCACACATATCACTGATCATTCCAGTCATTAGGCGTTGCCCCAGACATTTTTGTATTAGTAGAACGAAGTATTGCAAGACATCTGGGATGCATATTCTAAGAAGATTTGGTGAATGCACATTTTAAATCAGTTTTTTAAGTTGTGGTGTAATCATGGACAGCTTAATCAGCGGCAGCAAACATAAATGTTTCCAGTTTACTGTATTCACTTTTAAAAAAGGTCAAAGGAAGAAACACATTTATAAAATAACGTCCTTGTATTTTTTAAAAACATAGTCGTACCAGAAATCATAAACGGCAGACAAACAGAAAGACAAACAGAGAGACATGGGATTCTTGGATCGATTACAATGGGACCCTAAAGAATGCTTAAAACTTCATTTAGTTTCGGTTCCCATCACTTCCAATTTATTACTCCTAAGAAGTGAATTCTTAACTACACAAACTATTAATATTTATATGTCGTGCATGAATAATGTTTATTTCCGTTAATCTACATTTTATACCATTTGGAAAGGTTGGCATTAACGTCCAACATTATTTTTGTTAGAACCAAATTTTTTATAAATCCAGATTAGAACCGAATTTATTATTGATAATATTTTTTTAAGGCGAAAAGGGTCATCTTGGCAGTAAAAACCGCTGGGAGGAGCACTCATGAATTGCAACTGTGATATTTTAAACCTTCGTTTCATTGTTTCCAGTTGCATTAAACACGTTAAACGTTTCATTTATTTTAGTCCGCAAACGCAAATGTTTTCACATCTTAAAGCGTATTTTCAGTTTCTAGGAACTTTAAAGAATAAATAATTAGAGATCCCTTTTGATGGCAGAGACGTAATTATTTTAATATCTAAGACAATGAAGGGTGGGTGA